>JANUWG010000711.1:0-10720 GCA_025175695.1 Eugenia klotzschiana
TAGATCGCACGACCTCAGGCGGCCCTCACCAAGAGTTGACGGTACTAAATTTGAATTGTCGATGGATTGTCGGCGAAGAGTTTGAATTTTTTTTGAATAAATTATATTTTAAAGAATACAATTTGTATTTCGAAAGACTCTTTTTCCTTTAATTTAAAGTTCTTTGCATTTTTCCAAAAAAAAAAATCTCCAAAAGTCCAATCAAACGCAGTCTTGATTGCAGCAAACCAAGTGAAATTATTTTCTCAAGAATTAGTTATTTTTATTTATTAATTTTAGACGACCATCGTACGTATAAAGTATAGAAAACACCTGACAAGATGGAGTTCAATTTGGAAAATAAGGATAGGCTTGGAATTGATCTCATTTTTTGCCCTTTAATTTGTTGAGTCGACGTCCACCGGGGGACACGTCATGGCCACGTCAACATAGCATACTAAAGTTAATATACACGGAGGCGCGTGAGATGACGCGGCCGTGACAGATCTGAGCGACTGCCGGTGGCGCTGCTCAATGTTCTTCTTTTATATGCCAACTCCGGCGTTGACGGTAGTCAAACTCACATTACCTCCTTCTGTCGTGGCTTTTGCCACGGCGGAGCCTACGGAGATGGAGTGCTTCAGGCCACGCCGGCCGTTTCCGGTCCATCGGCTGCGAATGCCGATTCCATGTAAGAACACGACTTCTATGATCGCGACGCTCGCTCTGGTTACTTAGATTTTGAGCTCTCAGATTGTTCATCTCTGTAATCATCATTTCTCGCCTTTTCGAGCGAAGTTTTCTTACTCCAATCGGTCGTAGATGTTTTAAAAGCCTCTTCCGGCTATCCTGCTTACTAAGATGTTCTTACGTTTCTTAATTCGGTCGAAGATGCGTGGTCGCCGTGGACGTAATGGAGTCGTTCCGGTGAGGGAGAGACGGACCATATGCTTTGACTGTGCGCTTCATTTGAAATAGACGGTGTTGGATTAAGAATCCATTTAGCATTTGTTTCGGACATGGATCGAGGAACTCGTTAGGAGGAAGCGGATCAACATGCTTGTGTTGTTGTACTTGGCTCGGTCATCTCGAGGATATGAAGTTCTCATCCTGCCAAGCGCTTAATTTGGTCATGCAATCATATATAGGACTTGGCCGCTGTAGCGTTCCCGCGTAGTTATGAGGTGGTTACTAGTTGATGAGTTGTGAATAGGCACTTTTGACCACGTCCAGTTTTTGTTCTCGAAAATCTGTCTAGATGAATCTGTAAAAGTTAAAGAGGAGAGACTTGAGATTTTGTAGTTTGACTTTTTAGTTTTAATTATGTGGAACTCAATCTGACATTTTTATGAGCATTGCGTGGAGGCAAGGCGATATCCATGTTATGTGTTCAAGTTAACTTCATTCTTCTTCTTCTTTTCAAATGCAGTTAGAATCTTTGAGATAGCATGGGCAGGACTATTCAGTTGTACGGGTTCTACTCACCCATTAGTGCAGAAGCAGTCAAGGATTTTCTGGAGCAACATCTTGGCAAAATGACTGTTTATGCAGTGGAAATTCCGAAACCAAGAGTTGGAGAGCGAAGAACATGTGCTCTTGTTCAATTTACTGCTAAATGTTACGGTGAAGACATTATTTTTCTCACTAATAATAAGGATCTCTGGTATGGTAATTCAGATTTAATGGCTGCGGAATGGGGTTCTGATATTGTTCCAAATCCCAAGGTCTTTCAGCACTGCCTGGATGATGTGAATTTGCATTTTGGATGTCAGACTTCTGAGGATACGTTCACTGCCTTGTGGGAGAGCCCAAATGCCTCTGTAAAATTTGACTTTGGCATGAGAAAATTGTTTTTCCTCTTATCCTATGATTTTATGGACTACATGCTTGAGCTCTCCTATGAGAATATTTGGCAGATTCAGCTGCACCCGCCATGTGGTCAAACTCTGAAGTATCTAGTCATTCAGGTTTGATGCTTCAACTTATTGCTTGATGGTTTAAGCCAAAACATCGAATTGCTATGTTCTTGTTGGTAGTGGATATGTTGACGAATCACGTGTGGTAGGAGGGCCTAGACAGGGCAGGTTGTAGTGAATCACAATAAGTAAAAGACCTACTGTTTTGCTTCTTTGAGGATGATACTCTTTCTATGATGTTTGATTTATGAACTTCCCCAATCCTCATATTATTGGTCAAGCAGCAGTTTTCCCCTTTGATAGCACAATGGTTTTACATGCCAGTCAAGCTGGACACTACTAATTTTTTTTTTCCCCTTTTGATCTCTCTCTGGTCTTCGCCGACCCCAACTGGTTTGGGATTAAGGTGATGTTGATGTTGATGTTGATCTCTCTCTGGTCTTATTTTACCAGTTACTAGGTGCCCCTCGGATCCATGCAAAAGATTCCTGCACTCTCAAATATTTCATGGCAGCTCCTGATGACCAATGGGTTAGGGAAGTTGATTTTACCCCATCATTCTGTATTGGCCAAGCTTCCTCTTTGTGTTTGGAACTTCAACATCATCATCAGCTTCCTGATTTCGATAAGTATCTTGTTTGCTGCAAAGAACAGAGGGGGAAGTTCACCCTGAAATGTACCCCTCCTCGTACTTATCATTCAGATCTTGTACCTGTTGTGCTTCCACCTGCTGGAGTTGCCTTGCCATATGGAATCTTGTTCAAGGTCTGTTCCTTGGTTCAGCATGGGTATCTACCGTGGCCGGTTCTGGATTCAAAATTTTTCCGGCTGGTTGATCCGAGAAGAATGGACATGAATGTTGCTTGCGTAGAACATGCTTTGGAAAAACTGGGTCGTCTAAAACAGTGCTGTTACCGTCCTGTAAATTGGCTTGAGGAGCAGTATCGGAGGTATCTGAGTACTGACCAAAAACCTACAGTTGGCACTCTTTCTTTAGATGATGGGTTGGTGTATGTACGTAGGGTTCAGGTGACTCCTTCTAAGATGTACTTCTGTGGTCCAGAAGTGAATGTTTCCAATCGGGTGCTGCGTAACTATCTTGGAGATATCGATAATTTTCTCCGGGTTTCTTTTGTTGATGAGGAACTTGACAAAATTTATTCAACAAATTTGTCTCCGCGCAACTCTGCAAATGATGAAAGGCGAAGCGGAATTTATAAGAGGATAATCTCAACATTGAGAAATGGAATTGTTATTGGTGATAAGAGGTTTGAGTTTCTTGCCTTTTCATCAAGTCAATTACGGGATAGTTCTGTTTGGATGTTTGCTTCCAGGGAAGGGCTTACCGCGGCAGATATAAGGGAGTGGATGGGGGATTTTCGTAAGATACGAAATGTGGCAAAATATGCTGCCAGACTAGGTCAATCCTTTGGTTCATCAACAGAAACTCTTAACGTCAGGAAAGATGAAGTTGAAAGGATACCAGATGTGAAAACCATGAGGGATGGAGTTGAATATGTTTTCTCCGATGGTATTGGGAAAATATCTCACCAATTTGCTGTGGAAGTGGCTAGAAAATGTGGCCTTATAAGTTCAACCCCATCTGCATTTCAGATTCGGTATGGTGGGTTCAAAGGTGTTGTGGCAGTGGATCCAACTTCATCAAAAAAATTATCATTAAGAAGCAGCATGCTCAAATACGAATCATCAAATACGACACTAGATGTTTTAGCATGGAGCAGGTATCAGCCTTGCTTTCTTAATCGCCAGATTATTACTCTGTTGTCTACTCTCGGAGTCAAGGATCATATTTTTGAAAGGAAGCAAAGAGAGGCGTTATGTCAATTGGATGCTATTTTAACAGATCCTCTGGTGGCGCAGCTTGCACTGGAGCTTATGTCTCCAGGAGAGAGTACTAAGGTTCTTCTAGAAATGCTTAAGTGTGGTTATGAGCCAGATGTGGAACCCTTTCTATCGATGATGCTTCGAACATTCTGTGCATCGAAGTTGCTTGACTTGCGTACCAAAGCAAGGATCTTTGTGCCAAATGGAAGATCAATGATGGGATGTTTGGATGAAACAAGGACTTTGAGATATGGTCAGGTGTTTGTGCAACTGTCTAGGGTTGGAAATTTGCAGATTGGAAGCAAAACCATGCTAAAGTCGAGCAGAAGTGAATCACCCCTCGACAACTTTATCTTTCGGGGAGATTTGGTGGTTGCGAAAAACCCTTGCCTGCATCCTGGAGATGTCCGTGTCTTAAAGGCTGTTAATGTTCGGTCTCTGCATCATATGGTTGATTGCATTGTTTTTCCTCAGAAAGGAAAGAGGTAAGTTTTTTCCTTTTACTGCTGGTACTCGGCGTCTTCTATGTCAGTTCTTCTCATTCCTACTGAGTAACATTCTAGGCAGTTAAGTCTGGACTCATTTCTCTCTTCTTCTTTTTTTTCCCACTTTTAATTGTCTCAAACCTCCGGTCTCAGCCAACTGTTTCCCCAACAACCCCTCCCATAGTGGGTTTGCTGGGCAATTGTGATTATTTTGTAAAAACATGGAGAGTGCACTAGTTTATAAAGATAACAAGGTGCCTTTGACATTGTACAGAAACTTTTATGAGAAAGATTTTGTCAAAGCTGTCAAGGACAGAGTATTCAGCATGTGGTTGAAAGGCTTATCAGCATTTTCTTTGTTTGGTCGTGTATTTAGTAATTTATATAGATGGCAACATTCATGTAACTGGGGATTTGTACAAACACTATGTGGACTTCTGCACAAAAGATATTGTCCTTAACAAACCCACATCGTCCATCTTAGACAACCATATGTAAGCAGATGAAATCATAGATCACATTACCTCTCAACTCAATTTTTTCATCTAGTTGGTCAAACGGCATCTCTGGCTATAAGTAGAACTTGACATATTTCTTCAGGTCGTCATAATCATCGTAGCTCTCAATTTATTTACTCAATAGATACCGAAAAGATTGATTTTTCCGGACTCGCTAGACTTCATAATTACTAGCAATCACGGAGCAGACCTAGATTTAATTTCCCTGTCTGTTCATGTAAGTTCCTGCCCCATACCAGATAGCATTTATGCATAATCTACTCGTTTTTCTGATATTTCTCTTCTAACCTCCAGGCCACATCCAGATGAATGCTCGGGAAGTGATTTGGATGGAGATATCTACTTTGTTTGTTGGGATCCTGATCTGGTTCCTCCTTGTTGGTGTCAACCCATGGATTATACCCCAGCACCTACTGTAACACTTGATCACGATGTCACCATTGAGGTACTCATTGGCCACGTGCTTGCCCGTTAAACATTATCTTTGAGAGGACCACACTGATGGCAGTTTGCGTTCATATTGTTTGAGTGATATGCTTATATGCAATAAATCTTGGTTGAGGCTGTTGCATGAGATCAATGACTTCTAAAGAACGGCTGCAATGGTAATTTAGTGTGGTTTTGTTCTACCCATATATCATATTCTTTTGACGAGCAATATGATCAGAGATTTTTTCATAAAAACCTGAGTTGAATGTTCTTATTAGTTATCGAATAGATACGCCATTATTGCTAGAACTGGATCATAATTTATGAGGACTGACGACATCTTCAATTTACTCAGAACTGAATTGAAAAGGAATACCTTGTCATGGCTTCGCAAATTAAAAATTTCTAATTTGTACAGATACTTGTCATCTTTTGTATTGACATTGTTTCTTCCCTTTCGGTTCTCCATCTTTTGGTTCTTCAAATATATCAACATGTAGAACGGAATAGGCTGTGCTCTGGTACTTCTGAATGGAGAGTTTCTATGTGCAACCATGTAAGTCATCTATCAGGGAAACCAGTAGATGCACAAGTATCAGACATCACTAGATCCCCTCATAGTCTGTGAAGCATTGAGATACTTGAAAGCTAGATCATATGGATGGCACTGTTTAATTCAAATTATGGCACAACTCATTTGGCAATGTTCGTTACAAAGCAGATATTTGAGCATCTAGTCTGTTTTATTAGCATAGTGTACATCTTGTTGCTCCGCTTGTGAAACTTATAGTTGTTTAACTTGTTAAAGATAGTGCCCTTCTGTTCCGTAGTATGCCTCTTCAAACTTGCAAAGTCTTTCTCATTCGACACCTCTATATTAGTTTCATGAGGAACTTCATTTATGAGCGTCTTCTGATGATAGATACCTTCCCAGTGGATAACTAATAAACTCATGCTGTCCCAATCTAATGTTTTAACATCCAGGAGGTCGTGGAGTACTTCGCAGATTACATGGTCAATGATAGTTTAGGGATTATTGCAAACTCTCACACAGTGTTCGCAGATAAGGAGCCAACGAAGGCATGCAGCAAATCATGTACTGAGCTTGCAGAGTTATTTTCCATAGCAGTTGACTTCCCAAAAACTGGTGTTCCTGCTAAAATTCCGGGTCATCTGCGAGTTAGAGGATACCCAGACTTCATGGAGAAGTCTGATAAGTGCACCTATGAGTCTCAGCACGTGATTGGGAAGCTTTACAGAGAGGTCAAGGGGATTGCACCACATACCAATTCCATAAATTCCTTCACGAGGGAAGTTGCTCTGAGCTCCTACGATTGTCAAATGGAAGTAGAAGGCTTTGAGGACTATGTCATGGAAGCCTTTCAGTACAAACTTGAGTATGACTGCAAATTGAGGAGCTTGATGCATTATTATGGCATCAAAACCGAGGCTGAAATGCTGAGTGGGAATATCCTGACGAAGTCGAAATATTTTGATAAAAGAAGAGACCCGGAAGATATAAATTCCGCTGTGAGGTCCTTGAGAAAGGAAGCCAGCTCATGGTTCAATGATACTAAGTCAGGATCAGCTTCTGGAGGTGTTAACATATATGCGAAGGCATCAGCTTGGTATCATGTCACCTACCACCCGGATTTTTGGGGCCGCTTCAAGGAGGAGGATCAAGAAGATCATTTCTTAAGTTTTCCTTGGTGTGTCTATGACAAGCTCCTTCACATTAAAAGAGAGAGAGCTTCTATAGAGAGGTTAGCAGAAATCAGCATTTGACCACAGATTCTGAGTTAAATTCTCAGAATTGTTCTAGTATATCTTAGATGTATGTCTTCTTTGTGAAAAGAAATGATTTGCATTAGTTTTCAAGTAAGTTCCACGGACTTGCTCTTATGGCATGTATCACTCTGTAACTATCTTTCGTACTGCTGTATTTTGCTTTTATGTCTGAATATATGTAAGGAACTCCTTTTTGTCTGAGTGTCATAGTTATGCAGGCAAACAATTCAATGTCGGTGCTAGCCGATTCAATGGAACAGCACGCACGTCACCATATTCTTTCAAATGAAAGTTCTTACTGTTCTTTTCTTTAGTTTCTCTCGAGGTCTGCAGGATAGGGTTTGAATCAGTTGTGAAGCATTTGATAAGGCCCTCGTCAACTCTAACAAGCGATTGATATTGAAATGGAAATGCCAACACTGAATCCAGACAAAACTGTGTAAATTTAGGTACTAGCCACTTTATTCTAGTGCATCCAATTATAGGGCACTAGTGTGATCTTCCAAAGATGCATCAATGGCGTTTGAGAACAACGAACAGTAGAGTCCCTTCCTTGTAGCTCGAGTCCAGTAGGTGGCTGAACCCCCGAGTCTTTTCCACGAGACGTCGAAAGAGTTCGTCAACAATCTCACTTCCGAAGTGTTTGCTGATAATCCCCTCCAAGCCTGCTCTTAGGTGTATCACAATCTCCTGTGCATTGACTCCACCGTCATGCCTCGTTTGGGTGTTGAGCAACTCCATTTTCTCTATGTGAAAACTACCGTCCATTTTTGACTAGCCGTGCAATCTCCGTTGGAGATGCGGCATAGAGCGGCAAGTTGAAGCAATCCACTTGCTCTTCACTTATTGTTCCCTGCAGTAAAAAGCTCGCCATTTCGTGGCTTTCCGTCAGTCGAATGAAGCTAAAAATTTTTGCAGTCTAATGTTGATCTCCCTGATAGATGACTATCATGGGAGAAAACTTTGGAGATCTTGTGATACCATACCTCTTTGGCCATGTCCATGAGACTCAATCCAATAAGATCATACATTACACACGCACGTATCTTAGAATATGGAACATCATCTGGTTTTCCAGGCATGGTTAGTACACTATCCCTCCCGCAGCGACCTCTTCTGCCCTAGATTTCAGAAACGCTTCCACATCCTTGTCGAACTGACCTGCGTACGCATTGCACACTGCCTCACACTGCCTCACACTGCCTCGGAAGCATTTGTGCAGTGAAGTTTCCCCTTATTCCATGCTGGAGAGTTTCTATTTGACATCGTGTCTGGAATTCTCGAAAGCCACTGGAGCCCATGCTGCGAGTGCACAAAGTGGAGGGAAGACTCCGGGAACAGCCCCCCGTGAAATGACCCCGGATCCCCTGCAGCGTAGTAGGGTCTTTTTGGAGAGAGGGACTTGAAGAGGGTGTTGAATTCATTGGCGGCGTGGTCATTGAAGAAAACCTGGAATTCAGGCATCTCGGTAAGGAGGCCTCTGGATGTGAGATTCATTTGGATGGCGTGCATGGCGTTTTGCATGGCGATGAAGGTGCTTGGTCTGACCGATCAGCCGAGGTCGGCAAGGCAGATCGTGGCAGGACGGGAGGAGACATGAGCTTCTACGTCGAGCTTCTCAATGATTGTCTCGTCAATCATGGCATTTAGAACATTTGTTGTCGCTCTCTGTAACACGGTATTCAAATTCTCGAAGATGGCAATTCATTCCCCAGTGGAAAAGTCCAGCAAGCCTAGTAGAATCAGCCATTTCTCTCGGGAAAAAATGCGTGAAAATCACGGGTTATGGTATCTGCATATGTCATTTACTTGTACATTTTCTTAGCGACAATATCGTTTAAGTGCATGAAAAATCAAAACCTGAAAGTAAGAGTTCTTGCTGTAGCTGTAAGCTCCCTCCCCCGCCGTTCATCGGGTATGTCGCCGGCATTTCGGTTTCGACGTTGCTCATCTCTCTCTCTATGTTCCTCTCAGATACTGGACAATTTGAACTCAGCTGTTATTTTTGCTCAGTGCTCAGTGCCTCTTTATATCAAGTGAACTTTAGTGGTGGTCTGAATTTTCAAGTGACTTGTCAGAGCGATCATCAGCAAAAGCGAACGTTCAATTGCACAACTAACGTTCGGGGAATACATGCGACAACGCAGCATTCAACCTCGACTCCAGCGTGCATCTTGGACTTTTCAACGAGTGACTATTTATTAACTGCCAAACCAAAATTTTCCTCCAAAGAAAGTTAAAATACTGCACATTTGAAGCCCTTCTTGTCTTCATCCTCGACTAGCTATCTTTGGAGGGTAATGTTTAGATGTGCTCCTCTAACTTAGATTGTTCATGAAATTTGAATGTCTGCGTATTTTTTTTTTCAAGGTGTTAATTATTCACCAACGACCTTTTCATCGGTTGTGGCCGTTTTCGCATTCCAACCCTAGAGTTCATATTTATAGTCACACAAATTTATGGCGCTTGAAAGTGAGAACTCTAATAGTAATACAAGATATCATAATTAGTACCTCTAATTTTTTTAGGTGAAAGGCCCAAACAACTTAGTGTGCTGGTCCACGAGATGTTTTAGTACTCTAATAATCTTGATTATCGAATCAGGCAAGATGTTCTTATTACGAGGTTTTTGGAAATTTCTATTCCCCTGCTAATCCTATTGCAGATAACCTGATATGTAAATGTGTTACCAAACACAACGATCCTTTCCAAGGGAACGGGATTCTCGTTGCATGCATGGGAACCCAACAAGGCATAAGTTCTTTTTTCATAAACACAATACAGTAGGATTTTTTATTGAATAAAAACTAGAAAATAGGGCAAACATTTTTTACAAGCGAATCTTGAGTAGGGAATAAAGGACAAGCGTAGGGAATCAACTGCTCTCGGACAAAGAGCGAGCAATCAACATTCGTAAGCGCACAAGCAACTACGCATCCGTCGTTATCGATACTTTATCTCCGTTTCAAAACGGTGAAGAGCTGAATGCCTTCTCTGTAGCAAGATTCGAGTTCTTGAGAGCACTCGCCAGACAGCTTCCGAACCAATCGATCGAACAACTCGTCGATTTTGTCCTTGTCGAAGCGCTTCGCGAGCATGCCTTCCATTGCTGCCCTCACGTGCACCATCCATCCACGGACGTCGATGGGGCCTTTCATGTTGGGCGATGGGTTCGTTAGCTCCATCGCTTCAATGGTGAAGTCGCCATTCTTGGTCACCAGCGTAGTCATCTCCTCCGGCGAGGGTGCATACAGTGGCAAGTTGAAGGAGTCCACTTCATCTTCACTGACTAGACCCTAGAAAAAGTAGGTAAAAAAGGCAAAGGAAGATTACTTTCATGTCGATGAAAGCCAACCAATTGTATAATGTTCGACCCATATAGGTACTTACTTCGTTCACCATGTCCATGAGACTAGAAGCCATGAGATCATACATAAGCCCGCTCGGAACTCGCCGATGAGGCATACCATGCGGAATTCCCGGCATGATAATCACCACCATCCCTCCGCTCACAACCTCCTCAGCCCTGGTCCTCAAAAACTCCTCCATATCCTTCGCAAACTGCTCCGCATAAGCTTCAACCACTTCTTCCGGGGCACTCGTGTAGTGAAACCTACCTTTGTTCCACGCTGCCGAGTCCCGGTCCGTCACCTTCTCCGGGACCTTGGAGAGCCAGTGCAGCGCTATGGAGGAGAACACGAAGTGAAGGGACGCGTTGGGGAATAATCTGGTGTGGAATGAGCCAGGGACGCCTGCCACG
>JANUWG010000712.1:0-10718 GCA_025175695.1 Eugenia klotzschiana
GCAAGTGAAAGGGCTATGCGAGCGACTCGAATTACCTTCTTGCTCTATCTTCCATTGATGACGAGAGGTTGTGTTGCAGAAATATGCAAGGAAATGAAGTTTTCAGTCAAATCCCAAACTGGAAACTTCGCCTCAATGTGGTTATACGACTTATGTCCTAACTACTTATCATGAACTGTCGGTCACAGGCCATCACAAAAATGCGCATCTTGTTTGTGCCCCCATTCCATATAGCACAAAAAAGGAAACAAAGAATTCAGTGCATATTTTCCTTTTTCTTTTGCCAAGATTAGGTTGGAAAGAGATGAGGCATATATTGCTGAGCAGTCCCAAGGATGCATTGGTAAAAAATGGTGGATTATCTGTCAAAACAGGGAAATGTGAGGCTGTGCCACGAGTCCTTGGATGTGACCTGGGTACAAAGTCATGTTATCCGCCCTCTCTGTCATTCGGATGGCTCTGTTGTTGCCCTTATATCCAAGTTTTGTTCAATGGGAAAATTATTCCTTTTACCAGAAACAAAGTACGTTTCTAGACTTGTCTTACTAATACAGTAGAAGATAATCGATTCATGACGGCGGATCAGCAACATCACCTGTGGAATTCCATGTCAATTCGTTGGGGCTCCGACCAAAGTTCGCCGAGAATCCACTGTTGTAGCATCAAGCTCAATAGGTAATCTTCCTAGATCTTGATAATGTTCTGGAAAAGAAACAAGGAAAAGATTATATTTCTCTTCAAGCTAGCTTATCCAAAGGTTTCTTCACTTTTATGAAGAATACAGTGCATTGAAAAACTGAAATTCCTATTGTCTAGTATTCCCCCGTTGTTTTCCTTTTTAAATGCTCCTCCTCTTCCATGTGCTCTACTTAAATTTTGCAGCTTTATGACGACCATACTTCTCTCTGCCAAATGGAGAAAGAGGGAACCCAGAAAAATTGAAGGTTTTGCTGTAAAAGAGCTGGACAATCAAAGGCCCAAGAGGATGGACGAACCGTGATGGGCCCATCTGCAGATCCCAAGTATCAGCTCCAAGATTTCATTTTTGTTTTTTCAGGCCTTTACCTAAGGATGGACCCACCATTTTCATGGTTGATTTTCTCCAAAATTCTTTCTTGGAGAGAGAAACTGAAACGTGTCAAAAGACCCACCACAGATTGGACAGGCCCATCCCTCTGTGCCTGTGATCTTGAAACCAGATTGGTCAGCTCGGCACCAGCAAAGCCGTTCACTTGCCCTGCTGCGCCTCGCCTCAGTTGGTGGAAATGGTCCAACATTGGACCTTTCTCATCTTCCATCCTCCTCCTTGCAAAGGGAGATAAAAAATCTGTGTACTGCTTCAAAACTTTCTTATAGTTGCACATATTTTATGGTTGCATACATGCTTCTCAGCCATATTGTGGAAGTGCGCAACAGGACACTATTAGGTAAATATCGCATGCAACTCACGATAAAAAAGCGATCAACTAACCCATGCGCGCGTTACTTGCTATGAGATTTAATAGAGATTTTCAACTGGGTCTTTTTGAATCTAGAAAAGGGTATTATCCAACAGCAGTTAGGCAATGATTGATTCCTGAAAATTTTCTACTACCTTGTCCGATGAAGTGAAAGATTGCTTTTGTAATGAGCTATCAATGGATGGTACCCATGTAGGTTGTCACTTGCGGAATAATATATGTATTCTTTTCATTTTCACACCACACAATTTGGTATTTTATGCATCAGTTGAATGATTGTTTGAGGATTCTGGAACCTTTGCCATTGTTGTTACTGTTTTAGCAGGAAATCATATCACTCATCGGGAGACTCACTTTTGAATATTGTAAACCAATGCTCACTTTTCTTAGAAACTTTCTTGTTTTAGCTGAGAAATTGTCCAAAAAGCCCTAAGCTTATTATACAACTGTCAATTCGATTCTAAATATTTTAATTGTACCAATTCAGTTCTAAGCTTAGATGTTCTAGTACGCCTCGAGAACTCCTGATAGCGGCCTTGTCGATTTTTTTTAACCAAAAAAGAAGTGTTACATCTCCAACATCTATTCAGGGTTGATGATGGATGGCAGATAACATTAGTGAAGTACAATCAAAATCTCATGATACTATTCATGCTGCTGGCAAACACATTGTAAAGCAACAATCACTTTTCTTAGTGACTTATATGATTATAGTCACATCGAAAATTAAACCAAGCAAAACCTCAAAACCAAACAAGGCAGTTTTTTGGTTACAATCTAGAGATTGACTCCATGATTTGCATGTCTCATGCTTAGATTTGACGCTTGCGCACCTAGAATCTTATAGTTATTTGAGTAATTGCAACTTTTAGGCATGATTTTTATTTGAAAGCAGAAATCAATACAAAGACAACATATTGCAAATGTCTACATTCCCTCAGTTGAAAACGACACATCTTCAATTAAAATTAGGAATCAAAAGTTTTTCGCCATTTGGAAGACGATAATCATCTTCGTATAAGGACGATTCTTTCGTCCCTTGAAAGAATCGGCCAGATGGGCCGTCACTGGGCAGCAAGGACAGACTCACGGGACCCTCCGCGCCTTCTTCCGGAGTTGAGAAACCGGTCTGGTGCAATATATCCGTCTTGATGAATCCAGGGCAGACGCAATTTGCACGAAACTTGGGGTACTTGGCTGCTAAAAGCATCGTGTAAGCGTTTAACGCGGCTTTAGAAACTATATAAGCCGAATGAGAAGCTGGCCAGCCTTTGGTCCCCAGAGAACCTTGGCTAAAATCTTTTAGAAACTCCTTCAATATCTCGTCCACCTTGTCTTCCGTGAGGCATTCGGCATCGCTGAAGACGTTCTTAGCCCAGCCATCCGGGAAAAACTGATCACAAGGTTAGAAAGATGATTGAAAAGTTAATTGTTCTCTAGGGAAACTAGTCATGTAATTTGATTTCAAGAGAAGACCTCGAAGTGATATCTTTGTATTCTCTTGCAAAATGGGGTTTGCTCGATGTGATAACTCAAGGGTGAATTTCCATTATTTAGTTACAGGAAACTAACTCTGGAATAATGTACTTTGAGGCTTCTTACCACAAACTTCGCGGCGCTAGAGGAGACATTAACAATCCTCGGGGAGTCTGATAGTTGGAGGAGGCCAATGAGTGCATCAACCATCCTTTTGGCACCGTAATAGTTGATGTTAATGCACTCTTCAGTTAACTCGTATGTTGTCGTCGAGATTTCACTCCACTTAAGTTGCTCCTGCATCATTCCACGGAGAATCTTAGGAAGGACAATCAGAGTTGACGGAATTGGCATGGTCCAACACGGAATCTGCATCTTAAAATTCCAGGAGCTCGTCATGTCATCTTATAGAAGGAGTTAGCTGCAAGAAATCAGATCAAGGTACATTGTGTTTGGATCATAATGCTAGTTCAAACCGGCTGATTCCTGAATGCCTCTGCTTTTCGCGACTTTTATTCCTAGCCGGGCAAAACTTACAACAACAATGTGTCACAACTTCAGTCACAATCAGGCTCTCATGAAAGAATCCCTAGCAGTAGTTCCACAAGACCGAATAGACAACTACAAATATCACAGAGCTCTATTTGCCACGACCTTCAAGTGGACAACCAGCGCCACTTTCGGGATCGAGCCAATTAATAGTTCAATTAAGTTTCTATCTGAGCGCCATGATCAGAGAAACGGAGACCATACCTTTCCAATGCTGGATGCTCTTAAAGCATCAGCATCCACAATGCATCCTAAGACAGCAGCATTGTTCACCTGGAAAACAAATTTTATCACCAAGTCATTCTTCTGCAATTAAAGCCCAAGGCCAAACTAAAAGCAGTGTGCGTAAGTGCTACGCCTTTGCCCTGTAATATTCCTCATTCAAATATGGCCAACAAACTCAATCATAAACTGACTAGATTGAAGGTTAAAAAATGAGGTGAAACACTTGTCATCTGTATATAAGCCATATCGAGAGAAATCATCTATGAATGTAATAAAATACTTATGTCCACATAAGATAGTAGGATAAGGTCCTGAGATGTCAGTGTGAATGATTTCTAGAAGCTCTGAGCTATGAGTAGACCCTTTCTTTTTAGATTTTGTAAATTTGCCTCTAATGCAATCGACACAAGTCTCCATGTCACCAAAATCAAGAGAAGGTAAAATGTTATTTTTGACTAACCTTTGAATTCTCTCTCTTGATATGTGACCTAAACGTTTATGCCATAGGAGACAAGAATTTTCAGCACACAAGGATCTCTTAGAAACACTGGACTCAACAGCAAAACTTTGATATAGATTAGGAGAAAGAACAAGCTGATACAATCCATTATTTAGAATACCTGAGCCAACAAGTTGAGAGTTCAGGGACAACTGAACTGAGCCACTTTGAAAAAGAAAAGAATATCCACTAGTGTTTAAAGCAGAAATAGAAATCAAATTTCGCCTAAAACTAGGAACATAAAAAACATCTCTCAAAATGAGTACATGACTCGACTCTAACATAAGCCTAACAACCCCTATTGACTCCACTTCAGCTTCGAGATCATTTCCTACTTTTAGCTTCGACTCCGTCTCACTTGGTTTCCTTACGCTCCTGAACCCCTGCAATGTCATAGTAACATGTACAGAAGCACCACTATCAATCCACCAGGAGTTAGGTGAGACATCAACTAAATTGGATTCGAAACAGACATAGGCTAATGAGTTACCTCCAGATTTATTTTGCTCTTGACGAGCCTTTAACTTGAAACAATCTTTCTTTAGATGACCAGTCTTTTGACAGTAGAAACACTTGACATCTCTCTTAAAAGCAGCTCTAGGACCTCCATCACTCTGATCATGACCATGCCTTTTAAAGCCCTTAACATTCTTAGAAGCACCGGGGTGAAAACGTTTAGTAGCCTTCTTACCCTTA
Organism: Eugenia klotzschiana; assembly: GCA_025175695.1. NCBI lineage: Eukaryota > Viridiplantae > Streptophyta > Magnoliopsida > Myrtales > Myrtaceae > Eugenia > Eugenia klotzschiana. Next base: position 4,906 of record JANUWG010000712.1, read on the forward strand.
CCATAAACAGGTCTAGGGGCAGACACAAGAAAAGCACTCTCACTCTTCTCCCTCTTAAGTTTCTCCTCCTCCGCCATACACTTACTAATCAGATCATTTATGGACCAACTCTGATTTTGGGAGATAAAAGCAGTTTTAATCTGAGTAAAGCTTGAAGGCAAGGAATTGAGAGCATGGAGAATAATGAACTTATCTGGGAGAGGAATCTCAAGGGTTTTGAGCTTAGACTGGATATGGACCATTTGCAGAATATAATCTCTCACACCTCCCACATTATCATAAGACATACTCGTCAACTTCTTCAGAAGGACACTTGATTCAGCCATATCGGGTACCAGGTACCTTTCCCCCAGCGCTGTGAGCAACTCCCTGGCAGTAGCGGTCTCGGGTAAACCGCTCAGCAAGTGTTCTGAGATAGATCTCCTCATGGCTAGAAGGCTCATATAATTTGAGTGCTCCCACTTAGCAAAATGCTCCCTTTGTTCGGGAGTACTAGCCTCCACAAGCGGAGCGGGACGATCCACACGCAACGCAAGATCCAGATTAACATATCCCAAGGCATACAGAAGATCATCCTTCCACTTCTTATAATTCGATCCATTCAAGACCTCAACAACACCAACACCACCGTTGTTCAAAGCAAGAGTGACTGAAAACATAATGCAACAATTAACAAGTAAGCAAAATACAATAGTCAATAACATAGACTGTCAACGAGAAAATCTCAAATAGTACCAAATGCAGAAAATCCAATACCTTTGAGTAGAAGGACCCCACACCAGCACAGTCAAGACTCTCAAACACCCTCAACAAGTCCGAGAAAATCTCACCTGTCACTTTAAGTGAGCCGCTTTGGCGGCCAAGCACTCAAAGCACAAATGTGAGACCTCTCACTTATTGAGAACACATGCGATTGCGAGAAATCTTTAGCTGTCACTCTGGCAGGGCCACTTTGGCAGCCAAGGCACAGATCCAAAGCGACTCACCCTGAATGCACATGCCCGCGAGGTACCCCATCTGTCACTGCAAACGGGCCACTTTGGCCTTACAGCACAAATATGAAGTGACCCCACATGCTTACTCCGATTGATCAAAATAACTTTGTTGCCCCAGTCATTAAAGCAACGGATAACAGTATCTCTACCTAGTGACTTTAAGCATGTTCTATGTTTTGGTGTAGGCATTTGCTCTATTCACATTTACAGCATGTTAAGGCCTGTCTACCAGTTTCAATCAACATGCTCAAGATGAAACTGTCAGCATGCCCACTAAATCTGTATTAAAGGCTATTAACTTAAAGTTTGCATTGTGACGCGAGCCGAATTCTCGAGGTAAAAACTATGAACGAAGTCTAATAGATAAAGCTCTCGTTCCGAAAGAGAGCAATCACATGAGTTCAGAAGCACCGATAATCAAAACGACGAGAAAGTCCCTAATGTCAGAAAGTTACCCACCATGAATCAATTTCCACAACACAACAGTAAACCCAGGAAACATACCGATATCACTGCCCCTCAAAAAGGGATACGTTTTATATCAACTTTCGCAGCTTGTAACTAAAATCCAAACAAAAATCATCACTTTTTTTTTTCCAACTTCGACGAACAAGTAGTTGGTTGGCACCGGTCATTCCAAAACATGGTATTCAAAAACTCCTTATTGACAATGAAATCACCGAATCCAGAAAAAAACAAGGGACAGAACTCTGAGCTGTTCATATATTCGCATCCACAGAATCGACGCGAAATGCTTCAAATTAAATAAAATGCGACCACATGCCAAAAAACTGACTCTTGAAGACTGAAGCACTGATGAAGTGAGTCGGAGAGGCATCGCCAGCTTAAGCACGACAAGCATCAAGAGTGAGCAAAGGCATGGCTGACGAATGACAACAGCCTTCAAAGCATCAGGCCGTAGCAACCTTTGAACTAGAGAAAGCAAGAACACATCGGGGCTTCAATGCAGAATCTGCCGAGCTTCGCTCTAAGCCGTACGCTTTTTTTTTTTTTTTGCGGCTCTCGGAGCTTCGATTTTTTTTTTCAGATATAAAAAAGTTACGAAAAAAATACTTCAAATATTGCATTTTTTTTTAAAAAAAATTAAACATAAACGACTTACGTCTAGGGGTACAGGACCGAACCAATTGATTTTAATTTTTTGTCATTCTATGTTTTCTCATTGGTATTGTTAGGACTGGAACTTACGTCTTGCCTTTCAATGTTCCTTGCACGAAACAGTGTACTTCTTGAATGTTGCAAATTCACCATTTCCCTGTTCTTGAGACCGCCAATCCGGTCCCCGGTTTCGAAAAACCAAATTGGACCGAGAACCGCTCAACCCTAGTGGACATGGCGCCCAAGTGGCTTAAGTGACCAGATTGGCCTCTAACGCTCTAAAAAATCATCTGAAGGAATTTTGGCAGGGGTGAATGTGTCACATAGGTATAAGAGAAAATTTTTTTAGGGTAAATGTGTTACGGTGAGAATATTTCAGGACTTTTGATATCATAAAAAAATTAAGATAAATGTGTCACAACGTGTATGTTTGAGGTTTTTTGTAGCTTTTTCCTATTAGAAAAGTGAAAAAAATTCATATATTACGAAAAAAAAGGACAAAATGATAGTTTGAAATCAATCGATAACTTAATCATGTCATCCTATATTCTTACTTTTCAGGAAAAAAAATCAAAACCTAAACCAATCCAAAACTTTGGAAGATGAAAAAAAATGATGCTCAAATTTTGGTGAATGTGTAATATTGTCCTTGAACTTTTAATTTATTTGATGTGATCTCTGAGCCATTAGTAAATGTTTAATTTAGACCTTGAACTATATAAAAATGATTAATGTCCTCCTTCCTTTAATTTAAGTTAATGGAATCCGCTAATATGACTTTCAATTCGTTAAGTTTATACGGTGGGCAACGCAAAAGGTTATCCTTAGATTATTCAAGTAAGATATTCATTTCATGACGATAAAATAGTTCACGTCATTAAATAACGATCAACATTTTAGCATCCTAATTCTTTTTTCCTGAAATAGATGGATAACGTCTAATTTGTCATTTACCAATTATTTCATAATTCTAAATTGGAAAAACAGCCGTTTTAGGGAACTGAATAATATAATCCTCCTCGATGGCTATATTACCCTCATCTGATTTATTTATCTTCACGAAAAGTAGCTCAGGAGATGCATAATGTTAATATTTTGTAATAAAATGAGGACCAAAACAAGGAATTTGCATTGTTTGTACTTTGCAGCGAGCACATAATCTTCAAAACGAGATGTGGATACCCTTATTAAAGAAACGACTACGTATAATTTCGCAAAATTGAGATGAAATGAACCAATCACAGCATCGCAATATTTGTGCCAAACCATAGTGCAGGGTCTTATTATCCCACTATGCTTTATTTTTATGTATAGGACCGAGAACAACTTCTATTTCATATATATCTGAGTTCTTTTTTTATTATTATTATTAAAAACGAAATTGTCAACCTTTAGTTATCTAGGTCAACATGAATTTCCCACTAAGACGCATATATCAATTTATAACCATGTTATTATTGGAAATCCTCCGTTATAAATTGGTGTTTGGCACCATACTCCTTTTCTTCGACTACGACTAGAATGTGGCTAAGGCCTAACGTGTCCAATCTTTTATCCTCGTCACGTTCCATTTGTTTCGTGAAAAACGAATGACTTGAAAAATATTTTCTTAATAATATTTGCATGTATCACTTACGAAATGAACGAGCAAAAAATTTCTCAAAGTCTACGAAAGTAACATGTAAATTATTATCCATAATGAAATATTCTTCATTAACTGATTATTTCAAGTACTACAAACGATTATTTTTAGGAAAATATTTTCCAATTCATTCATTTTTCGCGATGTAAACACACTCCTGGGTTGCATTTGCAAATTGCCATTCCAGTCAACTAGAAATTAATATCCACTATGATTGTATTTGATATCTCAGATCTAGAACTTAATTGGACACTATCTAATTCTATTGTCTAGAGATCAAATGTATCTTTGCACGTTGATATTCATCAACCCTGCTTATTATAGAGGGCCGCCTGTTAGCCACACCACATAGGACATCATGTCAACGGTTTCCAGTTAAAATTGACTGGAAAGATTAAAATTACAAAAATCGTTAAAAATTTTAAGACTAAATTGACATAATTGAAAAATTTTAGAACTAAATTGGCTGTCGCGTAATACATTTAGCACTTTTTAGACAATTTTCCCTGGTAACTTTCCTATTTTTACAATGTTATTTCGGCAAAACAAATAATTTTTTGGTCAGATCAAAGAGAGGACGAGCACATGCATGGTCAGAATTTTAATCAGATTTTTTCCAAAGAAAGACTTGCATCTGAAACGAAACGTCATGAAACCTTCAAAATTGGAAAATAACGCAACAATAGAATGGGGTGTCCTTCCTCCAATTGGTTGTCTTACCCTCCCTCTACCCTTCGGGATTTATTATGTTGCGACTTATCTTTAAGTTGTTTCGCAAACTCGGTTGTTTCTCCTGAGAGGGTCACCATCTCATCCGCCGTGAGCCCTTTCCTAGCGAAGTTGGCAATGAACTGTTGGGCACCGAAGCTCGGGGGCGGGAGGTTCTGTGTAACTTCTGGGAGGCGAGAGATGCGGCCGGCGGGAACGTTGTAGGATACGGCCCCGGCCATGTGGGCGTTGTCGCAGGGCGTTGGCTTGATCGATGATTTCAAACCCGCGTAGGGTAGGGTTGTTTGCCGAGTGGTCTCTTTCCGCCGGGTTTCCTGGGGTTGATTTTGGAAGCACTGAAGCATCACAGCCCTAAGATAAGTCGAATGAGTTAGTAATAGTATAGAAATTACAAAACAACCGTCAACTTATCTAAAAGCAAAAACCTATATATAATACTTGGCACAATATTGAACGCTCCAACAAGTAGAAAGAAAATTCTGAACCAAAAAAAAAACAACTCTGAAACATGAATTTCGAATTGTAAAAAGATAAGTCAACTAGATTAATTGTGTATGAGTAAATTCTCTTTGCACTCTAGGAAGAAAGGGGAATTACTGAATAGAGGAGATGGAAATTTAAAGAAAGCAAAATAAGTTGATCAAGGCAAAACTATTGAGCTTAGTTACTTCGCCGTACCCTAACGAAGCAGTCGTGAAAATGCACGTGAATGAGGCCGGCTGCCCTCCCAAGGTTCCTCGAGACGGCGTTGAAAACAGTTTTCCTGACGATAGCTTCTGCCAACAGGCAAGTAAATTGATTCTCGGTGAAATTAGCGCTTCAGATTTGTCATCTACGAGTCATCTTTTGTTGCAAGCAGTTAACAAAGCTTGAATGTGGTTTCTCTCAAAAGATGCTTCTTCACTGCTTAATGCAGTGCCCGTGCATGCAAAAAATCTCTCGCCACTTTCCGAGATCAAAAAGAAATGACAGAGAGAGCAACAAATATAATGGTCATAAAATCTGAGTTAAACTTATGCAACAATATGAACAGGATGGAATAGACTTTTCCTTATTAGTTTAGTGATCAAAAGCTTAACATCCAGATTTATTAGTAAGCCCGGACTCATCAAATCAAATAAAACCCAAACTCGCTAATCTATTCAAGCCCAAAGTTTCTTCAAGTGGGAAGCTTCGGGAGCAGCCCGTCAAAATACCTCACCAGAATGTATTCAAAGTCCACTCTGAACAAATCAGAATTGGTAATTTACATTTCATCTTAATTGTCCATTTCCTCATTAACAATTGATGGTTATTTTTATGATTTTTTTTTTTTGTTTTTCCCTTTC
>JANUWG010000713.1:0-10715 GCA_025175695.1 Eugenia klotzschiana
TTATGCTTTCCACAAGTCATTTACAGGTCATGATATTTCAGTATTAAAAAATAATAATAAAGAGTCAAATGCATGTGCCGAAAGATTTAAATTAATGACAAAGTCAAAAGTAAGAGTCAATCCAAACATGCTCGAAATCCGTCAACTCAAGATTCCCATTAACTGATATCTCTTCATACGACCATACCAAACCACTTCACCTGACAAACATGCCACATTATTGACAGACAGAGTTCATCACTGATTTGAACATATAATTCACCGATTTGTACAGATAATCCGCCAAATGGTTTCAACATTTAAATGTGGAGAACAGATGAGGTCACTTGAACAGTTTGATAAGTTGTCTGAGTACTGTGAAGCCTGTGATACTGCAGCAACTCGCTCCGTGGGAAAAGCTTACCGGCTATTTTCAAGGACGAGCATATCCCAACAAACTTTACACTCCGCAAGTCAACAAGTTTAAGCAGATTTCTCTTGCAAACACCTCGCAAACAGGGTAATGCCATCACTATTGTAGACTATAACCACATGCTGCATTCTGGAAGGAGCGGTTCTACACAGACAAAAAGGGCAAAAAAGAAAATCAGCAAAGAAGGCAAAAACGTAAACTAAAGCTCTAAAGATTGGAATATGATAACACAGATGGACCAAGCTAAAGCTAGTCCTTGCATAGACATTACGTCAAACAGAGATGGCGCAACAATCATTTTCTTCACTCAAGAAGTCCCCTTTCCTCACCACTCTGAGCCAGATGATACCAACGGTAACTACCAATAACGAATGATTCCCAGGCAGACAAATCATGATTAAATCAGGGGATCGTATTCATGGAAGAAGTTTGACAACATACTCAAGCTAGCATCTCCCTTTTCCTTCCAACCGAGCGACCCCCGCGTCTGAAGGACTGGCGCGACGACAAGAGAACTCATTCGGCATAAGAACTGGACCCGGGAAAGTAGAAAGGAAAACGGAAGTAGATCCCGTGAAAGAAGCAGAGATCAGTGGGGCGCCGCTCAGAATGAGAAGCTTCCCAAGAAGGTCGCAAAACAACTGGGGGTTAGTCACGTTGAATATTTAATTTCCGTTTTTCTTAAATCTCGCGTTTCATGCATTTTGAGTTTTATTAATTAAACATTTTAAATTTTACAGCATTATTGAATTCCGGCATAGAAATATTTAATTCAATCCTATCATAATTTTTGAAATCTGAATAATATCTTGAAATATAATTGAGAAAGTCCGAAAAGAAATAATTTTTTACTTACAAAGATTAAAAGGACGCGGTCGTAATTTATGAATGATACCGCAGATAAGAATAATAACTAATTGATAAACATATTTTCCAAGGTATGAAAGGTTAGAAGGTCCCACAAAACTTGTTCGTGATATAGTACCTATCATTGAAAAAAAAATTACTCATGATTTCTGTTGAATTTAACATCAGATTTTTCTTTTTTAAAAGGTTATCATCTCAGCTCAATACAAAAAATTTCATGCAACGAATGGGCATGATACTAGTCATAGGTGGATGATCTAAACCATACAAAGTGTAACTAATTCTTCTAGGGTTAGTTATTTTCATTTCTCTTTTGGGTAACAAAGAGGTTCATGAAGGAGGAAGTTCAGAAGTCATGGTAAATATTCGGGAAGACCATCACAGGTGGAGGGAGCAACAGGTCGTGAGACGATCAAATAAAGGTTTGTCACTTTGATCTTATGACTTTCGTGCTTCATAAATCGGGTGTTTCCACGCATTGACTTTATTTAATCAAAAGCATTTTAAATTTATCGGTATACAAATTGCTAGAAGATGGAATTTGACGAACGGAGTACAAGCATGAGCAAAACAAATGAATGCAAACCCTATCTCTATACATCTAATAACCAACAGTAAAGTTTAAGTTAATAGGTGGAGAGGAATCACGTATATATAGAGTACATAAATTTCACAGTCGAGCGACATGGGATATTCATCATGCTAATCTTTTTATCATTCTTAAAGTCTGAATTGCATCTTGAATTATAATCGAGACAGTACAAATAAAAAATTCTTTTTGACTTGCAAAGAGTAAAGGAAGGTGAAAAAGGTCTGTTAAGTAAATCACTACCTCTTCGGTAGCATCCGAGTTTCATGAGAACTTTGAGAAAGGGCAATCGTTACACTTAACCTAAAAAGCAAGCAAGTGTCAAAGCCTAAGGATTTTTAATGTTCAACTTTTGCAGTCCTGCCAAGAGGGAAGGTAATTGAGAACTATCGACCATTTTTTGGAAGCCTCATTGAAAGGTGATTGGAAAACTACGGAGAAAATCCTCAATGAAGACAGTGCAGCAATGACGGCCAAAGTTATGACCATTGAAAGTGATGGCTTTTCTGTGCTCGAAGTTGCAATTATGGCCGAACAAGATCAGTTGGTTGAGAATAGGATCAAGCACTTTCCTAAATATCTCAATCCCTGGGGGGCCCTCTGCTGTGCCGCTCGAGGGGGAATGATAAGGATAGTAAAAGCATTAGTAGACAGAGTTGATGATCCTAAAATTATAACCGATGCCTTGGACCTTGCAGTCACGTTTTCTCCGATGCAAAAGGAGGTTATCTGGTACCTGGCCAAGCGTACAACAATGGAGCCAAGTGAACCTACCTTGTCCTCCCTTATTTTTTCCGGCCATTTGGGTAGCATTTGACACTTACTCATCTTATCTCATTATCTTTATTGTTCACTTGAATTAACTTTTTTGTTTGTGTCTCAAAAGACATAATCTTGTATTTAACTCGCAATTACCCTGGCACGCTGCAATACCTAGGAGAAGACATCGAAAGTGTGAGCTTTCTCGAATTCTTCATGACAATGACTCCTTACTTCTGTAGCGGAGCTAAACTCAATTTTTGGCAAAAATTTATCTACAAATGTAGGTACTTGTCGCGCTTCTTATGTTAGATATGTATAATTAAAGCAAACCCTGTCCACATGGTGTTCACTATATTTATTACCATTTTTTAGGTATCCCTCTATACGTGGTCAATACATTGTTTGGCAACTGCCAAGACACTATGGCTCAAGGTTTTATTGTTGATCTGCTTAATAGATGGACTAACACGACAAAAAATATATCATTCATCAAGAAAAATGTTAAGGGACAAGGACTACATCTATATGCACAAATGACTAACTAAATCTATATTTACAAATGACTAACTAAACCACCATGTATGTCAGGGATCAATATCTAACATAAAATTTGCAAAGTTGGTTGAGAAGTCTTACTCAATGTCAAATTGCCGAGTAAAATTGTTGAGAAATGTAGATTTGGATTGCAAGTCATAGAGGTCGATTGATCCGAGTTGTTTTCTTCTAACATATTCAAGCATTATTAAATTCAATTACATCTGCTATGTTCTTTTAACGTGTTGGATACTATCTTTTATTTTCGTCTTTAATTCATAATTTGCTAACATAATTCATCTCTTCTCTTCGTGGTGATAGCACTACTTGCATTTAATTGGTTCAAGATATCAGTCTGGAATCTTGTGACAAAATCAGGTACACGAAATTGCTATGTTATAGATCATTGTTATTAACATATGACTCAATTCTAATTAGTTTGATTCAAGGTTTACGCTATCAGTATCCATTAGGTGAACCTGTTAAAATATTCAATCGAAAGCAGGTTTATCGATCCATTGCTGAATTTATCCCTTTTTTGGAAGAAGAAAAAAAAACTTTTTTCTCGGATGACATCATCTATGCTCATAGATAGAAGATAGATCCATCTGTTTTATGATTCATGCATTTTAATTTTTTCAAAGCCATATCAAGTTTGTTTTCTCGGTTAATATCTCAAATCCATCATTTTCTACACGTTGTAAACCTTTTTATTCTTCATCATTGATAAAATTATCTATCCGATATTACATGCAGTACCTTTCATCAAAACGTGTGGAGAATTGAAGTTGAGGCACCATTGCTTGTTTGAGCTTACAAAACTAGTTCTTATGGAGATGAGGAGTGATACGGGAACTCCCAAAATGCTCGAATTTCAATTAACTACAGGTGTTGTCCTTGATGCTGCATCGCGCGGAATCTTTGAATTTGTGGACTTATGTCTTAAAATTTTTCCGGAGTTGAAATGGGATAACAATTTCGCAAAAGAATTGATAAAAAAGGTTGTGAAGGGACGATATATTGAGTTCTTTAGACTAGTGAACACTCACAACCCCATTCGATATTTTGCTGAAGATATTTTCATCAACCTTGATCTAATGAACGCTGTAACCGAATGGTCATCAAAATGTGTATCCTTGGATGTTTCTGGAGCAGCTTTTCTTCTGCAGGGGGAAATTCAGTGGTTTCAAGTCAGTTCTCTTTACTCGTCTGCCTCCCTTTTATTCTCTATAATTGACATTTATTAATAGGCCTTCTTTATTTTTCTTAAGGTAGTGAATGTTAGCAGCTTTCCTTCTTTTAAATGGCTGAAATTTCAAGAACATAAAAGCACATATTGGGAAGCTTTTGTACAGCAACGGCAAGAGTTACTTAAGGACGCGAGGCAATGGATGAAGGATACATCAGCGTCTTGTAGCCTCGTTGGGACTCTCATTATCACGATAGCTTTCGCTGCCGCTTTTGTGGTACCTGGAGCTGGAGGCAACAACAGTATGGGGACACCGATACTTCTGAAGAAAGGCTCATCCATGGTATTCTCAGTTGCAAACTCTCTCCCTCTCTTTTTCTCTGTCATCCCCACGTTGATGTTCTTGATTATCCTAACTTCATCCTGCGAAATCGAAGATTTCCTCCACTCACTATCAAGAAAAATGATACTGGGCCTCACTTTTCTATTCCTCTCGTTGGCCTTTATGCTGGTGGCATTTTGTTCTGCTCTTACGGTCATCCTGAGTGAACAATGGAAGTGGATTTACATCCCAGTTACTTTGCTGGCTGCCTTCCCTATCGTATCGTTCGCAATCCTACAGCTTCCCTTGTACGTTGAAATGGTCGAATCCACCTGTTGGCTTCGCCTCTACAGTCCCCCGAAGCTTTCGAAGTAATCTCTATTATTATTGGACAAGGACAATGGTTATGTAATTATCATTTGTATTTGTTACTGTGTGTGAAATGTAACTCATGTATTAAGACTTCTGAAGTGCGAAATCAGCAATACTTAAGCATTGTATGCTGCCAAGCCTCGCCTTATCTCGATTGTCTTATTTGTATGCTTCATTGCTCATTATCTCATTAAGGTGAACCCAATTTTTCGGAGTATTGGCAACATGGGCACTAATATTCAATAGGGTTCTCCTCATTCTCTCATCCAACTCTTTGGCTTTGACCTCGGCCATCTTAGCCGCGTCGGCTGTCGATTCCTCCTGCACTTTCATGATCCTCATGCTTCGCCTCTTCTCCACCGCATCACCCCTTCCTAACTGATGACCTAGCCACCGACCAACAGCACCACCTCCATCAGAAACATAGCCATCAAAATGCTGCACTCCAGCCTCACCAGGACTTTAGCTTCTTTCTTTCCTCTCTGTGATCGCAACAGAGAAAGGCTCGACGTCTCTTTGGTGAATAGCGCCAGGACGCCGAGCACCTGGCAGTACAGTGAAGCGAGGAGGAGGATCAACATACTTGGATGCAATCAACATGTGGAGATGTTTTGATATTGTGACAAGATGACGAAGTTAGATATAATGCACACTAGACCTGCCGTGCAAATGAGATTCCACGCTGCCCATTTGGAATAAGTTTCATCAAAAATGCAGCGGACATGTTCCTCCATACATATACCAATCAGTTTCACAAGATTCCTGTGATATAGCTGGCTAGAGCATCTTGGCTTCGGCTCAAAATTCCCTGCTGCCATCTTCAGAACTTTCACAGCTGCATAGGTACCATCTTCAGGGTATCGAGACTTGTGGAAGCAATCGGTAGATCTCCCAATGTCTGTCACTCGCGCTGAACATTGTAGCGGACCCTGCATGAGCCGGGATGCTACATCCAAATGACAATGAGGCAGAGCTCGGGTCGTTTCCGAGGACCCTAGACCCAGCCGTAAATGCAAGACATCAGCCTCTATGGCGAGAATGGGAGAACGCCCCTCAGACCCGATCTTGCAACACTTAGATCAAAATCATGTCCTTCCGTTCTTCAGATTTTACAGGGGCTCAGAAGGCCGGATATGCAGCTTCAGCTGCACTAATGCAACTGTAAGTCAAGTCTTATTACATTTGATCCTACATCGACTTTCCCCCGAGTTAAACAATGATACTTCGATCCTTAGCTTCTTGATCTCACAGGTGTCGCCAAAACAGAGGCCGACCTGGAAAAATTAAAGCTTTTTCAATCCAGCGATTAATCAAAAAGATCCATTCAACCACTGCTTGCGCAGATGGAGGTTGCCAGAGAGAGTGTGGGACAAAATGGTCTTATCTTGCCAATCACGGGTCAGATCATAATCAGGTTCTCGATCTGAACCTCATCCTTATCCAGATAAACAAACAATACCGAATCCAAAGAACCCACTAACAGACGAAAAAACAAAGCAGGGCTCGATGACAAAAAGAACACGAGCCCTGTTTATGGAAAAAGACCCAAATGATGATGACGATGATGATAAAGACATGCACTTGACAGCCTACAAATTACCAAAAATCAAATCTTGGGCTGCTCAACTCACAGCACAAAACTATTGGTCGACGTTGTGCTTTTTTTTTTTTTATTAAAAGAAAAATCCTTTCCGAGTTAAAATTGATGCTAAAGTTTAGCCAAAATTGAGATCGGAGCTAAATTAATCATAGCTCGGACACGACTTGACAATTACTTGAGGTGAAATTGCCTAATTTCGAGTCAATTACGTGCTCGAACTATTCGAGTGTCTCATCAAGCAGATCCTGAAAATACTTAACTCCACATGTTCACGAAACTAATCGAAATTTTATATTTCTTTTTAGAACTTTTAATGGTGAGAAAAAACACACTTGCAGACAGAATGCAAGGAAAATTACTCTAGCTTACCCTTGCCTATAAACAAATTGTGAAGCTGACGTTTGGGATTCTTCAAAAGTACACGTCTCTTCTCCGAGGGACTTTCAAATTTACATTTTTTTTTTGGTCATATCTTCTAGGTTTACGTGGCACACGATCGATTCCGGTCCAAAGAATTTATCTTGGAAAAATATTGGACGGAGCGTATCTCATTATTTTATAAATTCCCGAACTGATTTCGAAGCCGATTTAGACAACATAATAAGAAATCGACATCCAATTTCTGAAGCTTGGTTACTCGGTAGTAAGATAATTATTCCGAAAGTTTATGAAACTTCTAGATCGAAGGTCCCACAAACCAGTTCATATCCCGACATGAAATTCACAGAGTAGAATCGATACACATTGTAGAACAAAACTCCCGAACTAATTTCGAGCATTAATAAGTGAAATTGTTGAATTGCACCACATATTTTCAGTTCTCCTATGCATATTGAAATCTTCTAGTTGGAAATTCTCGATGCACATATTAAATTGGGGCAACAAATTCAGAGTATAAGAATAGTTGCATGGGTAACAAAGGCCACAAATAAATAAATAAATAAGCAACTAAACAAATAATTGAGATACTCCTCAACTGGCTCGTCAGCTCCGTCGATCACGATCTCGAGCGGTTCTTCGAGCAGATGCAGCGCCGCTTCGAAGCATAAAGATTCTAAACACACTCAGTACTTAAGTTTGACAGTATCGGTCTTCAGTATAGGTGAATTCTCAATGTGGTGCAATGAGAAGAGCAAGTTTTCGTCGAATGTGTCTCCCTCACTAATAGTTCGAGCATGAAACTTTGTTTTCTCTTCTTCTTTTTAGCTCCCGTCAGGAAAATAGCGGCAGAGAAGTGAAGACTATTTTTTGGCTCAGGAAACTCTGAATCTTAGACACTTAGAAGAAAAAAAAAATCAGATTTTTTAAATGAAATAAAAAAAATGAGATTAAAAATAAAAATAAAAAATAAAAAAATCAGATTTTCAAAAGAAATAATAAATCATATTTTTTAAAGTTATAAAAAAATGAAAATTGTCCACAATGATTTAGTAATATAAAATTTTTTATAAATTTATAAGAAATAAGTTTTCTTAGATTGAATTAAAGAAGTGTTTTAGTAATATGGGTCGGGTCGAGTATAAGTTAAGAAATTTGCACTACGCATAAATGGGTCATAAATGGGTTGATGGGTCAATTTAGGTCGGACCATTTATGACCTGACCCAATCACAATCCGACCCACCCATTTGACAAGTCTATCAAGAAGAGTTACGAATTCATCGAGTTCTTTCCAAATCCAAAGCGAATTTAACCCGAGTAGCTCTTATTTTCACCAACTGGGTTTTGCATACACATGAAAGCTTTTGGTTGCTTTTGGCTTGCCTTCTTTAAGGCTGGAATGCAACGTCGCCACATCAAATTGCATTGCCGTGGCTCTAATAAGTTATGGCCTAAAGCTAGTCTAGTACTCGATCAATCACACTTCATAAAGAGAGAGAGCAAATTCCGTGTGGTTGTGCATATGATCTCGTTTTCAATTGAGTCACACACATTGACACATGGATTTATATATCAAAATAACGCCTCAATCTGATAACTTAAATTTTCAAATCGACCGACAGTAATCCGGTAAAATTCCTCATGGCATCACAACTATTGAGGGTGTAGTCCATATTCTCCATCGACAGAAAAGCACAAGGGCCAAACGCCATAGGACTTTTATAGTTTAAGCCAGTAATTTATCGGTAATTTAGGCTTTGGCTCATGAATAAAAAATAGAAAGTCGCAATGCAATATTTTCGGTCGAGCTTTCTAGCAAGTGCATTACAATCTATAGCTGAATTTCAAATCAGATTAAAACCCATTTCGATGACCTCGACCATTCTATTATAGCTTGAGCCCACCATGGGCTTATCATAATTGGAAAATTCCAGCAATTATCAGGAGAAAAAAGAGAGTGAAACGTCTGTCTTTGGTGCATTGACAAGACCCATCCGCTGAACCATTAAAGTCATACTTACGAGCACGAGCTGGGGAAAAAAGGAGTAATTGCATTATTTAGGTCCACAAGATCCAATGGAGATTGCTCTTCAAGTTTACCAAAGCCCGACCCCAATTACATTTTTCATCATCTGTTGTGACAAATCGATGGTTGTCATATAAAATGTTTACTTGAGCATAATTGATGATCCTCGCTGGCGACCAAGAAGGAACCACATTTCGAGTTACCCGACTTGAGTATGAAGTCGAACGGATTGATTAACAGCATAAACATGATATCTCATCCTTTGTATTAAGCTAGCAAGAATTTTTTTTTTAATTCTTTTCACGCAACATGATTCGTGTCAACGAGTAATATCTTAATGAACTGAACAACTGGTGACAAATTGAAGGCATGACCCAAAAAAAAAAAAAACTTTACTAATTTAATTTATGAGTTTCGTCCGTGTAATCCATACAAAAACATTTATTCATGCAAAATGTACTTCGATTTCGATAATTATTAGGGTCATTTTAGACGAATGACTATTCTAGATCTCTCTCTCTCGATCCAGTTCCTCCCCCTTCTTAGGGAACTTCTACAAATCCTGGAGGATTAGATCTTTGGGGTGGACAGCCGATGGATCATAAAAGAACAAATCTCGAGCATATCGGAAACTTTTGAAGTGTTTGTAATGTGCTATCACTACCAGTAGATTACAAAAACACAAATCTCTATCGTTCATTAAGAACCTTTGAAGTACTTAAGAGGCATGATAATCTGTTTTGGAGGTATGATAAAATGCATTTGAATACGGTGTTAACTCCAAATCGTCACTCCATATATCGAAAAAATCCTCACATAAATCTCAATTCAGTTTCGAGGCATTGATCTATATCTACCCTTCACTACCTATCAGAGAAATATCACAATTTTATATTGTCTAATCTTACCCCCCCATGAATACACCAGGTTTAACCTTTTGCAGCCTGGAAGAACAGCTCGTTGACTTTGCCAAATAGTTTGCAGAAAACAAAATGGCAACAAAATTTGAAGATTCAGACAATCTGAAAAATATGCATGACGATGGATGGTATGAACGGACAAAGACCCCGAGGGAAAGCAACTGGGAGGATTTGACCGTTCCCGACGACGAAAGATCAGGACCGTTGGACGCGTTGACTAGAAACGCAAACGATTGTTTTTATGCCATGAGGAGCTAGTGGTTCTTCTTGTTCCCTCTACAGCCATCGTCATAAAATTATAAAGGAAGGGTCTCCCGAGTTGGAGTCGACGCCATCACATGGTTCTCTCCTTTACTTCAATGTGAAATACAAGTTCAATCTGAGCTGATTAATGGGTAGGGCGTGAAGATCCATGTTTGAGCCTCGCGATAATTTAAAAAGGATAATTTATTTTTTTTATACGTAAATGATCGGGCTTGAGCAGACCGGGGCTCGAGGGAAGAATCGCTTCTTCAGGCCTACCCATTTCGCCCTTCAAATCGATCAACATGATGTGGGGCCCATTGGGTACTTGCCTGATGATTGGTTCTAGGTTCTAGGCACAAACACAATACAAGGAGAGAATTATTAAAAAAAAATAAACTTATTGTAATTGTGCCAATTCAGTCATAAAATTTTTTTTAGTCAATTGAGTCCTAAACCTTCTATATTTTTACCTATTCAATTTATTTGGCCAATTTTG
>JANUWG010000714.1:0-10714 GCA_025175695.1 Eugenia klotzschiana
CCTCGATTACACTCCTTTAGCACCAATACTCAATCCAGGTATGCCAAACTCAACAAATAGGTATGTTAATAGGATAATGTTAAGTTCTTCAGGAAATAAAGTATCATCCACCTTCACAGGTGGCAGTTTCCATCAGCTCATATAAACCAGATAAGAAGCAATGGGGACACGTATCCAAGAATGGGAAAGGTTGGGGAACGGCCATTCTTACCTCCTTTGGTACTTGGTACTGCTATCTGTGAAGTAGACATTTCCTTCTTCATCAATGTCAAGATCATTTGTGAACCTTAGAGGAACTCCTTTGGCTTCAGTTGCCAGTGAGGTTTCCAATCCACCTTCAGGACCTACTTTCATCAACCCGAAATATGCATCTGCAATGTATAAATCGCCAGTTCTCTTGTCGAATCTAAGACCCAAGGGCCTTCCACAAATGTGCTCATTTTTCAAGTAACTCAAAGGTGATGGCTTTGGATCACACAGGCCTGACCTGAATTTAAAGGCAAAAGTGTTGAAACACAGAATGCATCCGGAGACAAGTCTGTGATAATCACAATAGATGAATGAAGTGAATTTGGTCAAACAACTGTGCCCGATTTATGGCCAGTATCCAAGTGCTTCAGGCAAGAGACTAAAATTAAACCCGGAACATTTCTGACTGATCATGACCAACAAATACTTAAATAAAAAAGGGAGCATCTTGAAAAAAGATTAAAATCACGTTGACACATTGAAACTGAAATAGTTTCAACTACAGTGAGTAGCTCATGAAACTTCGTTAGACATTCTGAAATGTGCCGGCAGCCATCAAATTGACAAATAACAAGAGTCTGGTTCATATTCACGTTCACAAATACGGGATTCAGCATTCCTCAGTGACTATTGGAACTATCAAGCACTGGCTTATAGACCAAGGGAGTGACGATTGCCAATTACCTGTGAAGTGATCAGAATATTGTTTGTAATAAGCATGTTGAAATGTTCACCCAGATTCAGCTCAAACTAACAAGTTCAATCATCCTGGCTTCAACATATGATCATGGCGAGAAACTGCATTCTACAGAATCGTGCAGTCATACCACATGGAATGTGCCTTGGGTGAGATCATCATAGCTTGATCCACAGTTTCTATACATGTCACACTCGTCTTCTTCCAGGAATCATTCCGAGAAACCCTATTTATGACTAAGTGCACAAGTAACCAACTTGTTCGAGCAAAAGTAGATATGGAGTTTGATGCCCCAAACTACGTTAAATGACAAATGATGAAACAGAGGCGGAACACAGTCATGAACCTTAACTTCTATAGAACAACAACCGCCACAGATAAAGGTTGATCCTGCTTTGGGCGGCCATAGCCTTCTCGTCTTCACTTTTAACTCCTCAATCTCATGGCTTCTGTAGCTTTTATAACTTTTTCAACGATTGTCTGCTCTGAAAGCGTCGTGCATATGGTGAACACGAGGACTAAAACAGTATCCCAAGTCCATGTATCATACTTCAAAGGATTAAACTTAGCCCTTATAGTTTCATTCTGTGTGAAGTCGACGCTTTGCAGGAAAAGGAAAAAAATCCGAACTTTGAGCCCTCTTTCCCTCTCTTTCTCGTTAAAGATCGACACTCGCATAGCTCATTGTTCAGGGTATAAGCAATGGCATCGACACACCCTCAAGTGCCTCAACTTGCGAAAAGCTCAAAACGAAGTGAGAGACTGACCTGTTCCCCGAAGTGTAGGCGAAGTCCTTCCAAGACTCGCCGTCCCAGAACAGAACACGGCCGTCGGCGACGCCGGTGTAGGGCCCGCGACCCGCAGGATCGAAGGCGATGCTCTCGGGTCCTTGTATTTGGTTCAGGAACTTAATCTCCGACCTCTGCAACAGGTTCTCGGCGTCCTTCTCGGCGGGCACATCCGACCAAGGAGACATGTCGACCTTATACGCCTCAAAGTGTAGGCAAAGTTCGCCACTGTGCTCCGCCCGAGCGGGTCGAGCCCGCAGTATAGGGCCGCGAGGAGACATATCCCAGCGAGTATTCCAGCCGACGACATTGGGAGGCGTATAGCGTGAGGGAGGAGATGGTGCGGTCTGGTCCAATTTGAATATGCAACAAATGTAACACAATGACAACAATATTAAAATGATTTGAATATTTTTGCTAGGGACTAAGTTAGTCCCTAATTTTTTGAAAAATTAATGATAAAAAATGTTCAAAATTTGGGTGTCAACAGCTGCCCCTCTTTGAGTGGTGACTCATAGAGGTTTCGCTCAAAGATAAAATTGAGCCTAAATTTTGACAATGCAAATGACTGAATAATGAAATATGAAATTTTTTTTGTTGGGAGTTTTAATCCCAAATAATGCATGAAATGCAAGCAATATTTAACATGTGTAGTGACCTCTTTTTTTTCATTTTGGCAGAGTGCCGAGATAACTTACACATGGATCGCATACGAAATATTAGGCTTTTATCCTAAATACCTCGTAATGCTAAGGAGTGTCCTTGATCCCCCATCCTTCATTCTAGCGAAGAATTAGGTTCATAAAGACGAAGAAGCTCTTGATCCCCCATTCTTCATTCTAAAGAGGAATTAGGTTCTCAGAATCTGAAAATCCTGGTCCCCCATCCTTCACTGTAGCAAAGAATTAGGTTTCCATTCAATGTTTGTCTCTCGGCAAGTCACCATGTGGACTATCAACCGTGAGTCGGTAAAATATTGATTTTTAAAAAAGATGTGACGCTCGAGCTAATCGACGCGAACACGAAGGGAATGTACCACCTGAGCTAATCAGTATGAATACAAAAAGATGCATCACCCGAGCTAATCGGAGGGATGTGGCGCCTGAGCTAATCAGTGCGAACACAAAGGGAATGTATCACTCGAGCTAATCGAAGTGAATATCAAAAAGATGTGTTACCCGAGCTAATCGGAGTCAATACAAAAGGACGTGACACCTGAGCTAATCAGCGTGAACACAAAGTGAATGTGCCACTCGAGCTAATCGAAGTGAATATCAAAAAGATGTGACACCTGAGCTAATCAGCGTGAACACAAAGGGGATGTTAACTTGAGCTAACCAAGTATAAAATCTTGGAGATGACTTGAGCTAATCAAGTGTCTTTGTAAGACAAGATTTTAAAAGGGAATCAGGAAACATACCTGAGTTCTTCTCCATTGGTCAAGAACAGCCACGCCAACTGCATTGTACTTGAATTTTCATTTCATGTACAAGACGAATTCATGCAATATGCTTATCTTGACAAAATGTTAACAAACTTCATTGAGGGAGAATATCGATCGAAGAAATCTGTCTTTGTCTTTTTGATAGTCTGATGACATTGAATGAGAAACTTTCAGTCAAAAAGGACTTTCATTCAATCTCTCATTAAAAGGCTATTTTACCCGACCGCTGATACGGGTTTGAGAATCATTCAAACTCACTTCGTCGTGCTGGACAAGGGTCCGAATATTCTCGAAATTAGTATGACCCGACCAATCTGAGAGGCCTTTATAAGGACTGAAATACAGGCTTGGTCAAAGGTAACAATGGGGACTCATGCGAGTCAAGGTTTTTGAAAAAAAATCAACATTCTCAATTGCTCCGGGTTTACAAGTCAAGAACCCTGAAACATGAGATAGAAAAATCTTGCTCGCACTTCCTCAAGGAAGATTTATAAGCATATAAAACCCAATGTTAACTCAAATGCCCCAATCTGAAGAGACTTTGGTAAGGGTTGTAACATAGGCTTGGGTAGGCTTGAAATAAATGGCCTTTTTATAACAAAAGGGTACATCATGAAAAATTGGTGATCATCCATTCTTGATGTTTTTCCTTTCTACCACAGATTCTTGCTCTTGTCATTTTCATTGACATTCTGAGAACTGCTGGTATCTTTTGACAAATGCTCCATGAATTTTCTTCCTTTGAGGAGCTTTTAAGTGACTTCTTTTGAGGAAATATGTCACCTTTGTTAAGGCCTCTCTCTTTCTCTCTTTTTTTTTTCTTTCTTTCTTTCCTTCTTCTTCTTTTTCTTTTGGAGGGAGAGAGAGGACCTCGCTTGACGGAATCCTTTTGCACACTTTTCTTTTTTATGGATTTCCTTTTGAGTCTCCATTTGCCCCAAAGTTACTTCATGCTTCATTCATCCCGACTTCTTTGAAACGATTTCTTTAATTCACCATGGGAATGATCACCATTTGGTTTGAAATGAATCCGTCGCTCAAATTGGGTAAGCAAAGGGTATAGTGTGTAGGGATATAGAAAGAAATGCTCTTCGTCATATCTAAGGCACTTGAGTTGACACAGAATTCTCATGCAATAAATATACTCGAAGATTAATGCAAGTGAAAGCAAGAAAATTCTAATCATTACAGGCCTTCGAAAAATTGCCCCTATGTGGGGTTGTTCTTGACAGGGGTAAGAAATGAAACCTCCGTTCAAAGGGGTTAAACAAAAGGCAACCTGTTGTGTTTAGATAGAGGAACTGAATGCCTCTCATCACTTTGATCGTCATACCTTTTGCGAGATAATCTTTTACCTCGCCAGCACGGAAATTTTTCGCTCTCATTCAATTCACACCGAGGATTACCGCTCGGGACGTGTGTGGAACTGGGTTTTGCCTTTCATCATTCCGAAGTTTCTCATTCAATATGATCATTTCAAAAAGCCAAAACAGCTCCCCTGATTGAACTTCCTCAACAAAGATTAACGAGAAAAGTAGTGATTCATGAAATTCAGACTGGTACTTGATTATTCAAGAACAAAGAATGAGTACAAATCAAGCATAGTACTTCTTCACAGAATCAGAGTTTACAGGGTTAGAGAAAACACGGCCATCCATCTCAGCTAGGATCAGAGCACCTCCTGGAAGCACCTTCTTCACAATGTATGGCCCGCCATAGTTCGGGGCAAACTTCCCTTCCGGAAGAGGAACTATCGGCAACAATTTTCGTAAGACAAGGTCATTTACCTGGAATTGTCGAGGTCTAACCTTTTTGTTGAATGACTTAGCAACCCTCTGCTGATAACACTGGCCATGACATAGCGCTCTGAGTCGCTTTTCATCGATCATGTTCAACTGGTCCAATCTTTGCTGGATCCAATCAGCTTCTGTCAATTGAACCTGCGAAAGAACACGCAATGATGGAATTTCTACCTCAACTGGTAAAACCGCTTCCATGCCATATACAAGGGAAAATGGAGTTGCCCCAGTAGATGTTCGGATAGAGGTCCGGTATGCCATAAGTGCAAAGGGCAATCTCTCGTGCCAATCACGATAGTTCTCAGCTGTTTTGGCCAAGATCTTTTTGATGTTCTTATTGGCTGCCTCGACTGCTCCATTCATCTGCGGGCGATACGGGGAAGAATTCAGATGTTTGATCTTGAACTCCTTGAATAACTCATTCACCAGCCTGTTATTCAGATTTGACCCGTTGTCAGTGACTATGGCCTCCGGAGCACCATATCGAGCAATGATGTCACGACGGATGAACTTAACCACATTTCGTGCCGTCACAGCCGTGTAAGACATAGCTTCGATCCACTTTGAAAAATAATCGATAGCGACTAGGATAAATCGATGTCCATTTGACGCCTTAGGACTAATTGGACCAATCACATCAATGCCCCACATAGCAAATGGCCATGGTTCAGACATCTGATGTAACTCATTTGGAGGGACATTGATCTTATCACCGTGGATCTGGCACTTGTGACAACTCCGAACATGTTGAATGCAGTCGCTTTCTAACGTGAGCCAATAGTAGCCCATCCTCATTATCTTCCTTGCCAGCATATGACCATTCATGTGTGGACCACATATTCCTTCATGAACTTCCAGCATCAAGCGGACGGCCTCCGTTGAATCAATACACCTCAGCAACACTGAATCATATGACCGTTTGTATAAACTCTCTCCGCTCAAGAAAAACTTTGACGCCATTTTCTTGATGTATTTCTGGTCAGACTCGGTACTCTTTTCAGGAAACTCCCGCGTTCGAAGGTATGTTTTGATGTCATGATACCATGGCTTGCCGTCAGGCTCTTCTGTCATGGCCATACAATAGGCTGGCTTCTGTATGACCTCTATTTGCAAAGGTTTGACTTCTAATCCACTCGTGACTTGTAGCATTGCTGACAGCGTAGCCAAAGCATCTGCGAACTGATTCTGAGTTCTCGATAGATATTCAAATGAAATATCTTCGAACTCCTCTGTCAGCTCCTTCAAATAGGCATGGTACGGTTGTAACTTGGCATCTTTGGTCTGCCATTTACCTACTGTCTGAAAAATGATCAACGCTGAATCTCCGAACACCTTAAGTCGAGTCACCCCCATCTCGATTGCAGCCTGCAACCCGAGGATACATGCTTCATACTCGGTGATGTTATTCGTGCAAGGAAATATTAATTTCGCAGCCACGGGATAGTGTTGTCCTCCTGGGGATATTAAAACTGCCCCGACACCCGATCCTGATAAATTTACAGCCCCATCAAAATACATCTCCCATACATACTCATCAACTGGCATGATTCGATCTTCTGGCAGATCAATATCCTTGTTTGCCCCAGGGTTCTCGGCCAAGACATCAGCAATTACTCTTCCTTTGATCGATTTCTGCGACAAATATTGAACATCAAATTCAGATATAAGAATCTGCCATTTCGCCAACTTTCCGACTAACGAGGGCTGGTTGAGCAGATATTTAATAGGATCACACTTGGTTACCAACAATATCTGGTAGTGTAAAGTGTATTGCCTCAACCTATGAAGCACCCAAACCAGTGCTGCGCAAGTCCTTTCAGCTTCAGAATAATTCATCTCAGAGACGGAGAACTTCTTACTCAAATAATAAATCGCCCGCTCCTTTCCATCTTCTTCACTTTTCTGAGCAAGCATTGCGCCTAAAGATTCGCTATGAATTGAGAGATAAAGAATCAAGGGTTGCCCCGGCATCGGTGGGACAAGCACAGGCGGATTCATCAAATAACGCTTAAGCTTTTCAAATGCCTGTTCACATTCTTCATCCCACTTGATTAGCGCATTCTTTTTGAGAAGTTTGAAGAAGGGTTTTGCAGTGTCGGATAATTGGGAGATGAATCGAGCTATGTAATTCAGCTTTCCCAGCAAGCTCCGAACTTCCTTGACCGACTTTGGAGGTTTAATCTCACAAATGGCCTTCACTTTTGCTGGGTCAACCTCAATGCCCTTATTACTAACGACGAAGCCAAGCAACTTTCCGGAAGTGGCCCCGAACACGCATTTGGTTGGATTGAGGCGTAATTTGAACTTCCGAAGCCTGTCAAATAGCTTCATTAAGGTTTCCACATGATCTTCTCCACATCGAGTTTTTGCGATCATGTCATCAACATAAACCTCAATCTCCTTATGCATCATATCGTGAAACAGAGTGACCATCGCCCGCTGGTATGTTGCCCCAGCATTTTTGAGACCGAAGGGCATTACTTTATAATGGAATGTCCCCCATGGGGTCGTGAATGCCGTTTTGATTTTATCATCTTCATTCATTAAAATCTGATTGTAACCCGAGAAGCCATCCATGAATGAGAAAAGTTCGAACCCAGCTGTACTATCAACAAGTAGATCGATATGAGGGAGTGGAAAGTCATCCTTTGGGCTGGCCTTATTCAAATCTCGATAGTCCACACAAATTCGGACTCGGCCGTCTTTCTTCATAACAGGAACTATGTTCGCCACCCAATCAGCGTACTGAGTGACCTCAATAAACCCGACATTGAGAAGTTTCATGACTTCATCCTCAATCTTTTTCGACAACTGCGGCTTGTATTTTCGGAGCTTTTGCTTCTTGGGCTTCACTAAGGGATCAGTAGGCAAGCAATGCTCGACAATGGAACGGTCAAGACCGGGCATGTCAGCGTAAGACCAGGCGAATATATCTTGATAATCTTTCAGCAACTGAATCAAGTGTTGAGCGACCTCTTCAGAGAGATTTGATCCAATCTTCACTTCTCTAGGATTCTCCGCATCACCAAGATTGATCAACACGGTTTCTTCAATGGTTAGCGACTGGGCCTTCTCATGCTGCTCAAGGTTCCATCGTATTTCCTCGTCGTCCGGATTGAACTCATCTGCACTGCTTGAGTCGTCAGCATTGCATATTTCAGGATCCACCATGTTTCCCGCCTCATGTTGCCCCCTGAAACATAAAGTAGCAGAATCAGAAAAACAAACAGGGTTCAAACATGCATTGGCAGCCCTTATTTTCATTTCATTTTTTTTTTTGAAATCACATGTTTTTTTCGAAGATTCTTTTGTTTTTTTAGAATTCTTGGAGAAGCCCAACCCTCGGTACTTACCATAGATGACACATTTTTTCAATCGTTGGTTATCGTCATCGGGTATGGTTTGGGATACTTCAACAAGATTCAAAATGATTGAAAATCTCTGCGATTTTATTGATAGTAAATCAGTGATTTACATCTGGATTGAATTGAAAAGAACAACAGTGCATCATGAGTTGAACTAAGAAAGCAATAAAGATTCCCGCGCAGGGGAGAAACTGAAAATAGTTACTCTTGAGGGCCAGCACCCATCCCTTCTAGTGGTTCCTCAGTGATTGCCCCAATAGAGGTCCCAGCAAATAAACCGGCGAGGTAGGGTATGTCATCATCAAAATCCACTCCTACGACCTTTAGTTCGGGCTTTTTGAAAACACATAGCGGTTGATCATCTTCAGACTCATCGGACGAACTGACCAGGATCGCCTTACCCTTCTTTTCAATTGGACTAGTCATGACCTGGGGCCATTCAGGAAAAATAAGCCCGAGATCATCTTCAGTCGGACTCAGCTTCAAATACTCATCCTCCCCTACTATTCCAGCTGAGCGAAACGTACGATCGATGGGAGGTGGTAAAGTACTTCGACTTGCTCTTCCTCGGCCTCTATACCGACCATGGCCTCGTCCACGACTTCCTGGCCCGTGATATCCCAAACCAGCCGTGTGGGATTTTCCTTTCGTCTCAATCGGAGCACGAATGCCTTGGCCTTCCTTTCCCAGACCCTTGCCTGGCTCAAAACCATTACCAATCATAACTTTTGCCACCATAACAGCTGCATTTGAAATTTCTGGAACGGGCAACGGCATATCAGGAGAAGCCTGAATAACATGAACTATCTCGAATGAGTGATAGCTATCTTCCTCGACATGATCGGGTTCTAGGTACGGGACTGCTGTTGCATTGAAGATTCGGTGATCTTCTTCTCCATAAACTGTAACCAACTTTGCCTCGACTACAAACTTGATTTTCTGATGTAGACTGGAGGGCACTGCACCTGCATTGTGGATCCATGGCCGTCCCAGCAAAAAATTGAAGGAAGAAGGGATATCCAATACCTGAAAAAGGATATCGAACACTGAAGGTCCTATTTGTAATTCCAGATTGATTTGGCCCATCACTTCCTTCCTTACTCCATCGAAGGCTCGGACAGAAGTTTTAGCCGCCTGCATGGTAGATGGGTCAATGCCCAACCTCTTTAAAGTAGCCAGTGGACACAAATTCAAAGCTGACCCGTTATCTACAAGCACCCTAGCCATGTGTGTCTCCTTGTACTTTACCGATATATGAAGTGCTTTGTTGTGACCACGTCCCTCAACTGGGATTTCCTCATCAGAAAATGCTACCTGATCCTTGAGGAGGATTGACCCGACAAAACCTTCTAGCTTATCTTCTTCAACAGTTTCAGGCACATGAATCTCACTTAGAGCTTTCATTAGAGCACCACGATGTTTGTCTGATGTTTGGAGAAGTTCTAGTAACGAGACTTGTGCAGGCAATTTTCTCAGTTGATCAACCACGCTATATTCACTAGCTTTAATTACAGCTAGGAAATCTTTCGCCTCCTTCTCTGTTACTGACTTGGCCTGCTGATTATCAGCATATGCTCGCCCTGACCTTGTTATCAAATCAACATCATAAGACCATGGAACTGTTTTATCACTCTTGTACTCATAAGGTTGAGATGAAGTCAACACCAATTCTTCAGAAGCATCGGGTATGACAATCCCAAGGTCATCGTCAGAGGCATCCTCGAGAGGAGGCATATCAGCTAGCTCTGGATCCAAATTAATCTGTTGATTAGTCAACATTGCAAGCTCCTCCTCCCAATCGATAATGATTTGAGATACAGTGGCCACAATCCCGAATTCGTCTATCATTCCAATCATTCCTTCTTTAACCAGCTCTTCCACCTTCTTCTCGACTTGAGTAAATGCTACCACTTCGCCAGTGGGAAAATAACCGGCTCGAACTAATGCATCGAATATATCATCAAATGGAACCTTGAAGCCCTGAATCTGCCTGATATTTGAGCCAAAAACAACATTCACACCACCCGAATGATCAGGGAGTGGGTTACTCTGCACATTGGGTTTCGGCGGCTGGAGTGTAAATGCACCGGTATCAAGTAGATCCTGGATGCGGTATTTGAGCACGGGACAATCATCGACTGAATGGCCCTGTTCACCCGAGTGATAATCGCACTTCTTTGTAGGGTCGAACCTAGGATATTTTACGGGATTAGGACGTTGGGGCTCAGAGGTCAACAGACCCTTTTTTCGCAAGACGGCTAAAACTTGAGAAGGAGTTCCGGGAAGTGGAGTTAAAGTGCGGTTCTTGCGCTGATTTGTCCTCTGATTTTGTTGACCAAAGCTGGATGTCCGTTGAGGAGCGAACTGCATAT
>JANUWG010000715.1:0-10713 GCA_025175695.1 Eugenia klotzschiana
CCCCCCCCCCCCCCCCCCCCCCCCCCAAAAAAAAAAAAAAACTATTTCTGCATACTGAAAATCAAGAAGAATGCTTGCTCGCGCGCTTCATCTGCAGGGCAGCTCTGACCACATTTCCCCTTGTTATGATTCCAATCTGAAACATAGGAAATTCACTCATGAATAATTAACGCTATGCAGACAACCAAACTGTCCGGAAATAATTAACTCACCAACTTGCCGTTGACATCTAGCACCGGCAATCGACGGTATTTCGTTTCCAGCAATAACCTGTCATTGTAACCCAACGTTAATGATGGCCCCGGCTTTATTAGACAAAAGACTTACAAAGCAGACTCTGCGTGCATTTCAATAGCATTATCATTTCATAAGCATAATTTGGATAACAATTAATCTCGAAGGAAACTTGTCTTAACGCAAGGTACAGACTTAAAAAATCTGCATTGAGAACAGATGAGCATGATAGAACTGCCGACTGTCGTGGAAAATACTTGAAGGTATCCTTACTCCCAGTGGAAAATGAAGACTGATTAAAAAGCAAAACTTGCTTATGTTAGAGTTCTATCGTCATCAAATCATGAGCATTTTAGGAGCACGTAAATTTTCTTATGGAAAAACTTAGGAAGCTTCTTAGGAGCATAAAAATTTTCTGGTGATCAAGTTGAAAAAAAAAAAGGTGTTTAGTTCTTTCACCCCAAACTAGGAGCACTTTAGGAGCTTAGCAGAAATGAAGAATTTTAAGAAACAAAGAGTTCAGTTCTTTCATCCTGCAATTACTAGAACTTCAGTGGTTCATATGAACAAGTTTAAGACATCGAGTATTACTAAGGCAAAAGCACTACCTTGCCGCATCTTCCAAATTGGTAGTTTCCCGAACAACAATTGGTGCGGGTGTCATCAAGTCACCAACAACTTTGCCATGGGTCTTACTTAGCAATCGCTGTATCCTATTGAAAGCCTGCTTGGATATCCAGAACCAGTGGAAGGATAAATGGCAATATGCAAATTTATATTCCCGTGGAACGGAAAACAGAATAAGCAATCAATAGCCAGGAACAGAACAGAATGGAAGACCTCCTACATACTTTCCAAGAACTATCAACGTCAGGGAAAATGCTTGCATCCCCTTGACCACCACCTGGTACACAGAAGAAGGATAATCGCCAAAAGATGTAGTATGGCAGATTGTTAGTGCTATGGAAGCCTGATAAAATGATCAAGCATAAGGCATAGGCTAAAAACTCAATGATGCATGACGAGCTTCTTTAGAGCACCAGAAGGAAATGTCAGATTATCTTTAGAAAGAATGAAAGGACAACCAAAGGAAGCATATTTCTCTTTTTTCTTTTTATGGTAGATGGGAGAGAATCAAACAAAGATTTGCATGATTCAATGAAAAGAGAGGGAACATCACCTAAAATGATCATTTAGATCTAAATGGTTAAGGTATCACACCAACGATGAATATGTGCCACATACTAGAATCATGCAGTCAGAAGAACCAATCAAAAGAAAGCTGAGCTGTTTTAAGATGTTTTTTATATGATGAGTTAGTTGACTTCCTTAACTCTCACTTTACCTGCTAGGAAATCACTGTGTAAGTAAAATATCCTAAGCACAAATCGAAATTTAATACGGAGTCATCCATGCAATGTACAATACCTGATATAGAATCAAGTGCCAACAGGTCATAATCTGAAACAACACCCACCTGCCACAGATTATCTTTGTTCAGTTTCATGGAGAATGTAAATCACTAGGATTCTCGAGTTAAGACAAATTAAATAGGGATCCAAATGACGTAAAATGACCAACGAGATTTCTTAATCTTAATGGTGTCAAGATAATTTAGTAATTGCAAGTACAAATCATCCATGCTAGAAGTAGACACCAACAGCAATACTGAAGTAGTATTAACCTCCTTTTTAATCAAAGTTAGGCTCGTCAGAAACATGATTAACACACAAAAGTTGGAGATAATCCTCTGTTTGCATTGAGCAGGGTTCTCGAGGCTAGAACATTAGCACAAAAGCCACCGACTAAACAAAGTTTATCCTTCGACCCAAAAATAAAAAAAAGTTTATCCCGCATCATTAAAGTGAAAAATTGTCTGTCTCAGCAGGTCATTCTATGAAGAGAGCTAAAGAAGGAATTACTGCAGGCTATTCCCACGGCCCGTACCCATAGCTCGAATATCCATTTATAGAGAATCAATGGTAGCAGATCACGAACCACGTATTGCACAGATGATAGCTTATTTCATCTAAAGAGAGCGGCGTGAGAAACACTTGAGCTATGAATAAAATACATCGCCTGACAGACCTCTAACCTAAAGTCAACAAACTATGAGTGAAAATTGAGTAAATAAATCAATTCGAGATTGTTTAAGAAACAAATCCTTAATAAGGCTTATTAAGGTGAAGAGGTACTGAAAATTACCAAATTCCAGTCATCGTCAATCACAGGGAAGCCGGTTATTCTCTTCTCCACAAGCATCTCTAAAGCTGTAATGGTTTGGTAACAGGTATCTGTAAATCGGCATGTAATTCACGAAATGACAATCCACACAAACGCGATGCTCAGTCATACCTTCATCTACAGTTGTTGTGGCCTTGACAACATGTAAATCTTCTCTCCTTGTCATAAAATCACCAACCGTGAACGTCCCATTCCTCGGCTGTAACCAGGAAACAGAACAACCGTTGATAACATACATCCCTTTTAGTGCGAAGATAATCTAAAACTAAAAACAGTCGGGACTTGACAGTGACAGATCACCCTTCCCTCCACCAGTAAAGAAAACACATCGTACGACAGTTTCTCTGAACGATTAACAAGAAGAGTTAAGAAACCAAGTGCATGAATTCCATCACTTCATGCAACATCTCCCTTAGCTCCATAGTGATAACACAAAGGAGGTCAATAGTAAAAGGGAAGAATCTAAACCAAGCTTACAGGTACAGAATTTGTCACACTTGCTCTGACGGCTGCAACTGGGACAGACTGGCGATATCGCCTTCTCGAGAGATTACCACCAGGAAAATCAAAAGACCCTCTATTGCAGCGACAATAAGCGAGGTAAGTACGGGGCAATTCATAGCTTTCGTTAGAAAACGAGTTAACCCCAGAAAGCCGCATGGAGTGGAGAGAACTTGTGAAAGAAAAAGACCCCATTTTTTCACCAATTTCTCTGCTGTTTATGGACGGATAACATCAATAGCATGCTCAACGCAACAACAAAAACCACACCAATCTGTATCGATCCAAACAGAGGAATTGACGAAACGGAGAGACGTAAGAGACTCGAGAGGGAGTGGCTAATAAAAATTCAGAGAGAAAACAGAGGACACTTCAGATGTAAGTTCATGGGGGCTGGGGGGTTCCGTAGAGGAAGCAAATGCTGCGAATTTTCTTGAGAAAAGGTTTGAAATCGGATGATGTTAACTGAAGATTGACCGAAAAGGGTCGGCAAAGACGGCAACATTCACGCGCCAAAAACCAAGGGTCATGTTGTGATGGCGGCGGTGGACCTTCACCATAACAAGAAGGTGCCAGCTTGTGGGTGGTGGTGACCAAAACATGTGGTGATCGAGGCCTCTGCTTTTCGTTCCGTCGGCCTGTCTCCATCAATTTTTCTCTTTTCTTTTTTGACGAGTTTCTTAATTTTGCCTTCCCCGTAGATTACCATTGTGGATGAAATATTCAGGGGTGATTGGTTTGGTCTGATCCGATCTCACTCTAGAATTGAGCATCAGATTGAGGGGTCCGATTCAGAGTTTTAAGGATTGAGAACCGACCTTTCGCATTTTCTTTGTTTGTAATTTGTCGTTAAATTTTTCTTGTTAACGACATATTCATCAAACCACCTTAATTGTGTCGCGTTGTTGCTAAACTTGAAGTCATATTAATTATTGAGCATCCTAAGCATTTTAAGTTTGGGTTTATGATATATTTAGGACATTTTTTAATAAAATATTAGTCTATTCGGTCTGGGTGATCCGGGTTCCAGGCCAACTATAACTAGTTCAAATTTTATAGAACTAGGAATCGAAACGGAGCCCTCAAGAATCGGACCAAACCAGCAAGTTCGTTTCGGTCCGAAGCGATTTCCAGTTCGTTTGGTCCATTATGCTCACCCCTGGAAATATTAGGCGCTGTGAAAGTAAATCCGATTGTCCTGTGAGTCTAATGTTAACCGTCCATCTTCGTTTTTTGTCTTTAAAAGTTTGATTCTTATGACTTCTCTTTCAGTCAATTTGGATGAAGTAATAATGAAAGAAACGATGAGAATAAATAAGAGAAACTGTTTGAATGATTGAGATTTTGTATGCTAATGAGGGTAAAGAAGTGAAAAAATTGCATTATGATCTAAATATTGTCCTAAGCAAATTCAAAATAAATTATAAAATAAGCCTTACCAAAAAAAAATAAATTACAAAATAAGGGTACACAGGAGAAACAAAAATAATTTTGTTAAGTAAAACATTAATTTTTTTTACGGATTTCTCAATATTTGGAGAGATTAAGAGAAACTTATAAATAAAATTGACTGGACTAATCCCTCCGAATCGGTTCCATTGGTCTCTTTCCTTCCATCCAAACACAATTATATTTTTAGAGCTCTTTCCCTTCCATTCTAATCTCTACGAACAAACGAAATATTAGAGGATAGACAGAAGATTCACTCTAATTTCTCCAATACTCAGACTTTATATTTATTAATTTGGCTCTGGCTAATATTTATGTTCTTGCAATGGACTTTCTAAATGCAACTTTCTCCTTGTTTTCTACATAAAGTCCTCTCTAAACTTTCTAATCATGCTCTGTTAATTTTTACTCGTAATTATTGTTTCTAATTTGTGTTTCCTAGACAGGGACAAGTGCAAGTTTGATGTCTATTTTTCCTTTTCCATCGGAAAAATGAAAAAGGGACTTGTCAATTACTTGTCCAAAGTTCGCAAATACATCACAAAAAGATCGAGAGCAGAGTAAGGCTCAAAGGGATTCAGGAGAACCGGACGATCGATTTAGAGATACGGCCTTCGATCTCCGGGCGTTTGCAACCTAGTCCGCAACCTTAGCTAACTCTCTATTTCTCTCGGGCTCTTCCCGATTTGAGAGGTAAGTTTGTTGCCTTTTGAGTTTTCTTTTCCTGCTCCATTTGAGTCCATAACTCGTTAGCTTAAGCTTTTGAGTAAAGTTGAATCAAACTAGATATGTTGATGAGCTTGAACTTAAACTCCTTCGTAGTGATTTCTCCGGATAAAGGTATTGGACTTATGCTACACACATCCAACAAATGGTGTCCACTCCCAATTTAGTGACCTACGCGAGGCATTGTTGGAGATTCAAATTGAGATATGTTGGTGCAGAAAGACACCTTTAGTCATTAGCTTGAGTTTTTGAGTGAAGATGGATCCAACTAGATATGTTGACGAGCTCGGACTTGGGCTCCCTCTTGACGATCTCCTCAGGTGAAGGTATTGAACTTCTGCTACGCACTCTCAACAGACCACTTCAAGTCATTATTTGAAATAATGAGGGTACTTCAGACTCAAATAAAAGTTCACTTCAGGCTGTTATTTTAAATGATGAGAGCACTTCGTGCCCTTTTTTTTGAAACAAAATTCACTCCATGCTCTTATTTGAAAAATACGAGTACTTTATGCTTTTATTTGAAATTTCCTTTTAAAACAAGTGCTTTAACACTTCTTTGATGTATAATCTAAAAAGGAGAAGAAGAAATCTTCTTTGATATCCATTTTCATAGTTCAACTTTGATTTTGATCAATTTAATTTTGGTATGGTTTAGAAGGAACTTTCAGCCTCCCAGTCGAATTGGCCAGATGGACATCCGACACGTCAATTCAACTCATGAGTGAGTTGCCAATGGGCGTGCTGGCCCAAGCACGACGCAGGCCCTGACGACCAAAGAGACTTTTTAACAGAAGAGACATTTGACGATAAATCTATGCTCGCTCGGAAACATCACCATTATTCCCGAGCTTAAGCCGGTCCACGTCCATTGACTCTTAGAGGGCGATCCACATCTGAAATTATTGTTGTCTTAACTTGAACGGTTGGGCCCATGTGACCCTAATTTTGGCAATAGCTGGGGTTTGGGGCCTTTGAGGCCGTTCAGTGACAGTTTGCAAAAAAACACGTTCATAATTCTAATTTTTTTTCTCCTTTCTTGTTGAGATGAGATATAACAGCACTCTTAAGTATCGCAAGTGACAACACCACGTTTCTAATTATTTGGCTACAATGTGAATTTCACCGGGCAAAACATCCCTGTTGCCCAGAAGACATTTCAAATCGAGGTCGAGACCAAATGGTATCGACAAGGTTGTTCGCACGGTATGCGGCGTCGCAATTGTTTGGCTTCGCAGAAGAGCTCGGCTCCGTCCGCTGCATGCAGAACCGCCATGCCACCTCAATTCAAACTCGCTCTGAGGATGAAAGGAAGAAGAAACTGCAAGTCACTGTATAAAGCGAAAAAGGGTGAGTTGGTACAATCTTCTTTCCACGGTTAAATTTTCGGATCTTCTAACTTGTTGAGTAGCCCTACTGGTCACAGTGTTGTGTCATCACAGGAATGAGCATTGGAATCGGACCGAACCGGTCATTTTTCAGTTGCTAAAATCTGGAACCGGTAACGAATTCATGATTCCAGGTGTGGACCGAACCACCTGGACCGGATGTCAAATCTCTCGATCCCCTAATCTCATCAGACCAAGTTGGTTGTTGTACAGAGAGGGAGGGACAGCTAGATTCCTTTGGCTAAATATCCCAAATTGAGAACCAAACTGGACAGACAAACAGGAACTGTTGGAAGGGCAATGAGAAGTAAAACACTGGCTGATAGTTTCACAGCACCAATAACCATGGAAACCGTTGTTCGTGCCATGCAAGAAAATTTACAGCATGATGGCAACTAATCTTTCTGCAGAAGACAAGATGACTGCGTTTTACTGCACCAAACGCATGAACCAAATGAGCAGAAGTACAGCATCTTAAGAGTTGAAGAATTCACAGCTGATACTAGAGAGGCCGTGACGGCTTTATGAATGTTCTCAATCTCTTTATGCTATGTTCTTGTGAGAAGATTGTCAATTGTATTCCTACTTTCTCGAAAACTAGCAAATTCGCAGAGTATTTCTGCACAGAGATATTATCCAAGTTTGGGTGAATTTCGATAACAAATTCTCTGGTGTATTCTTATGATTCTGTTCTTTTTTATTATTATATTATGCTAGTGTGGACCGTTTGCTCAGATTATTTTACTGGAATTGGTTCGCAATTCCTAACAGATAATGCCCCTATTGTGCACCTATGAAGATCAAACGAAGGTCGTGGCTGGAAAAGATTGGCTCTTTCCTTCATTATTTCGGGGTACTATTTGCTTCATGCACTTTGCACTTCTTTAAATTCATCTCATGGCATCATCACGTCTTGGGTCAATGATGTTTTCCTAACTCTTCTGTTATCTTTTGACAGCAACCTGCGCTTGGTGAGAGGTCTCCCTCTGTGCCAAACGTGATTTAAGACATGTGGACACCCCTGAAAGGTTTACGGGAAACTTATCAGATTATATAACATTTGTTGTAACTAAATTCTCTTGAATTTCTTATAATTGCAGATGTGTTTTTTCTTCTTTATGTCCTCTCTCAATATGAAACATTCGACCAAGGTCAAGAAGCGATTATATGACTTAGGCGTAGCCGACGGGCCAGTAGTTGACTCGATCAAGGTCACCATGTTCATTTTCAAAGTCTATGAATAGAGGAACCGCCTTCAACTATAGCCATATAAACTTGATCCCATAAACTCGGTAAAAGGACGATATCGGTGTACGATGATTTCTTTGGTATCAAAATTATTCAAACGATCATTCAAGTGTCACCAATTTTTAAAAAATAATAACTTAAGTGACTCCGCTCTAGGAAAACTTATCGCGGTATTATTTTGACAATAAAAGCTCATCGGATGGATTTGAAAAGTAACGATACTAAAGTGATGATGTTCATGAGTTAATTTATAGTTTATTTGTACTGAAGTCCACTGATTGAATTAATTGAAGCCTCCCTGCAGTTGGGGATAAGAGGGAAACTCAAGTATTTAAGTAGGGAAGAACCGTTTCCAGACTTCTTAGCTCAATCTGTGGAAAACTAGAACGCAACACGGCTCAGTCTTTCGTACATGAACTTTTAGTGTACAACGTATAATGTGATCTCTAAATTTTTAATTTATTCAATATGGTCTATGATCTTTAGCCCAATATATAATATAATCCCTAAACTTTTAATTTATTCAAGGTAGTCCTTAAATTTTTAGTACATGTTCAACTAGTTCCTGTACTATATAAAAATATCCGCTGTTGTCCCTCTAGTCATTCAAATTCATGAACAACATTGAACATTTTCATATAATTCATGGACTAGAGTGAACATGTATCAAAAGTTTAGGGATCACACTGAATAAATTAGAAGTCTAGAAATAGCATTTCATATTGAATTAAAGTTCAAAGACCACATTGCACATTGGCTCAAAGTTCATAGACCATTTATGTAATTATGCCTTCATTCATTTAGTTTAGCCAAGTTTTTTTTTTTTTTTTGTACGATGGAGCTTTTACAATCCTTGGAAACCGGTTTCATGATCGGAGCCACAATTCGCAGGCTAAGAAGGCTCGATTTATTAGGTTTTACTAAAAGCATAACTCGTGGATAAAATAAAGAGAACGACCGTTGAGAGAGCTTTAGAGATAGAAAAGCTTGAATCTTGGAATCGCTCTTGTAAGAATCTTGGATGAAATTAGGGTTGAGAAGCACCCGAACGTTCATCTGATAACGCATCCAATCGATCTCTTCCCTTGGAATAAGCACACCGCCGGACCACTATCATATGCCCCCTCTTCTTCCTTGAGCACAGTGTCTTCGTTTCTTCTTTATCGATAGCACCAAAGTTGACAAGCAACATCCAAATCATCGAGAGACAGCTTTGCCTGGACAAAGTGCTGATTAGACCGCCCCTCATGAACCAAATAATTTCGACTACCCCACAGCTACAGCTGACCAATAAAATTCCCATCACATCACCTCGGGGGCGTACCTCAAATCAAGCTTTACAACCTTGTATTATTGTATTAATTAAACCTTATTATCTTTGTCACGCCATCCTAACCATCACACAATTTCTCTATCACTTCCACCCTAACCTTGATAGAACTCCTATTTCGAGTAGCTCTTTTCAGTGCGTAATATATCATCCGAACGGACGTCATACTTAAATTAGCAATCCCAGATGTATATAATCTTGGGCAATTAGCCGACCAAGTCCTATTACGAACGACCATTTCATGTAGACATCTACGTTCCAATGATGAAAGAGGCAAGAGTTTTGACCGTGTGGGCGTGGGAAGAAATAAAGGCGAGGGAGAAGGGAAAAAAATGATGAGAGGTTGCAGCCCTAGTAGCTTGCAAGGCAATGTTTTCTTCGTTCTAATAATTCATTCAAAGCAATCATGGCGATCCCACCCATGACAAGGATTCGATCCATCCTTCTTTTTCTTGTTCACTTACGCCATTGCTTTGACCATTTTCCCTTAATTGTGCAATCAAGAACTGTTTGAAACCCTGACCCCTTCAGTAAGTCCAACATCTTACGGATTAGAATATACGAAAAACGGGTCGCTGAATTTGTTTGCGGTTTTTTATTGATGATGTCAGACGGTACCTTTGGCTTCAATCGCCGGAGTTCTCGATTAGAGCCGTTCTAAAAAGTTTTACAAACTGAACTGCAAATAGGGTTCGGCTTAAAAATGAAGTCGAGTCACCGTTCACATGTTACTACGATATTAAGACATCTCGAATACCCTTTTAGAGCTAATATGAATTATAGCAAGCAACTAGGTAGATCGGTTCAAAAATAAGTCTCGTCTGATGTAAATTGAACAATGATTTCAGATTGGCTCATGGGGGGGTTGCTAATAAATAATTTAGTTGAGGCTGAAAAAGAAAGACAATGAATTGATGAATGAGGTCAGAAATTACTTTGGGTCCTTTTATATTTTGTCAGGGAGCACAAAATTCATCAAAGTGTCTCTGACTTTCACAAAATGCAAAGTAGTTGGCAAAAAAATAAAGAAAGGTGAAAAAACATCATCATTTCGTGTAAGAAAGCGACCACTACTTTCACACTAATCTTTCTTGGCCCACGCTTTGTCCTGTTTATTTATTTCTTTTGCTCCATTTTTCAACGGAATGTGTTTTCATGAAGAGCGTTGTGTGTCTATTCCTCTCGTGAACAAGACTAAATCGAACTATCGACAGGCCAAGTTTCTTATTCTATTCGAGACCCACAGCATCAGCAACGTGTAATCATGGAGCTTATAAGACGCAATAAGGCTAATTTATTATCTTCCAATGGCGGATGTTGATATCCTATTGCCGATCGCAAACGAAAAAATGGCCCCCGAAAATCTAGCCAGATTTGGATTTGATTGGGATGATGGACCGCTACCGCCGATAACAAGAAGGCACAATATCACCTTAACACAGATGATGCGTGGATCTTGAAAGGAGGTCAAGTAGAAGGATGAAAACATGGTGCTAGTGTTTATAAACCCAGTCTTGGTAGATCAAGTAAACTCCCGGAGAAGGCTAGCTTTGATGACGAAGGAATGGGGTTGAGGCTCCTTTACCCTTAATA
>JANUWG010000716.1:0-10710 GCA_025175695.1 Eugenia klotzschiana
AAGCATCTAAACAATATAACAAACTATATTACCTTCTTTAAATTCTTCTTCTCCCTCACTTCATATCTTTCTTGCGACATCTCAGTTAACCACGCCCCCGGACTGACCAACTGGCAAAACCCCACAAAATGCAGAACAAAATTAGCACAGAAAACTTCTGAATAAGGCTCTGATTATATCAACTCCAGGAACAATAAGGGCTTCTTGCAAGATTCTTACAAGTAATGTTCTTTGGATGATCTTGGCCCTCTTTTTAGGCCTCTGGGGGGGCTTACACCCTTTCATGGCAAGAAAGTCTTCTTCTTTCTCTTTGCTCGAAAGAGCAATATACAGCTTAGGCCAAACTAGCTCTCTCTCTTCTATGTTACCATTCACATCCACCGGAACCTTCCCATTATCATCCATACCAGCCGATCCTCTCGTCAAATAGTACCTGTCCTCCTTCTCTGGTGACGCCAACTTCGGGTTTTCAATCAACGTAGACCGGTGCGAGGTCCCATCAGAATTCCTGTAACCCAACAGAACAACTATGAGAACTGTAGTGCTCATACTTTCTTGATTTTAGCCAATTTCATTTTCTCAGCAGACAATCCTCACCTCTTCAGCCAGCAGGAAAAAAAAAGAAGTAAAATTTATACAATCCACTGCATCAAGTTCAGAGATATCTTGCATTTCCTAGTAAGCAAAGTGAAAGTTGAAACACTCGTGTTAAAACCCTATCTCGAGTTCTTCTCCACAAGCTAACCCAATCTCTCAAAACAGTAAAATCCGTACTAATCCATCAGCCCCGCAAAGACAAACGAGTGCCTAAGAAAAAAACTCAATTTCCTTTTACCTGGTGAAGCGATGAGCTTGAAGATGCGAATTTTCCTTATCAACAGCGGCGATGAGACAGCGATCGACCCGGGAAGTAATTTTCCGGCGAATACCGCCGCTGAATTGGTGGGAGACTCCAGACTCTCTGCCTCTGACGCATCTGAGTCGCTTCCTGTTTCCCCACTGTAAGAGAAAATCAGGCTCCGATGCTTTAAGATCGCTCCTTTGACCATTATCTTCCTTCTCCATTTCCACAACCAAATGGAGGAGACCACCTTCGATAAGCCAAAACAAAGGGAAAAGATTGGCTTTTCAGAGAAGAGCAAACTGCGAGCAAAAAACTCAGGAGGGAGAAGATGAAGCTAAACAGCTTAAGCTCGGACGCGCGTCAATTTCGCAGTCTGCCCCAAAATCAAAGTCAACCCAGAAGCCGATTTTGAAAGGAACGATGCAACTGTCGGGAATATCACAGCTAGAAGAAGAAGAGACCAATTGGCCAATTACTTTGCGAAAATTCAGATGGCAAGAGCGTCAGCGGGTCGAAACGAAAACGTCGATTTGAGTTCGGAGGCCAACAACCTTAGAAGATCCAGATGAACAGAGAAATCTTCAGCGAGGGAGTGCCCAATTAACCTGCAGTTGAGAAATGAAGGACTCTGAGAGAGAGAGAGAGAGAGAGAGACAGAGAGAGAGAGAGAGAGAGAGAGAGAGGTTGGAAGCGAGAAGGAGAAAGCGAGAGAAGACGAGGAGAAAACCGGAGTCGGGGAAGCATGCGCGTCCAAAAGCTCAAAGGAATTTTCTCGGGAAAAGATGGAGAATTCCGTCGGAACAAACGCAACCCAGATCCCTTTTCCCCCTCGGCGTTGCTCCAAGAACCGCAATTCTCTCCGTCTCCGCCTCTGCCTGTCCTCTTCGTCAGTATCTTGGACGCCCTCTGTTTCCCTCTCCCTCTGTTTATCATCCAACTTCTTGTTCTTCCTCTCTCTCTCTCTCTTTCTCTGTGGTTGCTTCCCTTTTCTTCTCTCTGCTTGTTTTTTTGAAGATAGCCGCCTTCGTGGGATGGGAAAATTCGACGGTGGTGCGCAACCCATTGGGGTCCCCTCTCCTCGCGCTCGTCGTCATTCTTTGATAATCCATTTTCTTTCGAGATCGAGAGAGAGAGAGAGAGAGTTCAAAGGCCTGGCCCATTCGATCCCCGACAAAATAAATGGAGGATGTGGGGATGTCTTATGGACCGCATTCGATGCATGTGATTTATTAGATCATGTGGATCATAGATGGAGTCCATGAAATGGACACGACGCTCAGGGCCCGTTTGGTTCGGCTTTGAAAGAATATCTTTGGCAAATATGTCGGTAAGATGTATTTTAAAAACGCGTACAACTTTAGTTAAAATGATGTTCGAAAAAAAAAATCACAATTTTCGAAACCCTTTCGCTTATATTTAGAAAAAAAAAAAACTCAAAATCGGTTAAGGAATGGTGGCCGCAGGCCATCGGCTAGATTCCGACAAGGCTAATTTTGCCGCTGCCAGCCTCCCTTAAGGTCGGGCGACATTAGGAAAGGCTGCTTACGCCTTCGCAAGAAATGTTAGGATTTTCAAGGACGTTTCTGTAATTTTGAAAGTGTAGCAAGGGTAACATCGGAATGAAAAAAGTCCATCTACTTTGTGAAAATTCAACGTTTCGAAGTATCTCTAGACCTGCTTGTGAAGAACCAGACCGATGTGAAAGCCCTGCAATTTTCAGGGAAGATGCCCATTAAACGTAGCGTTCTGCATATTTAAAATCAGGCGAGACAGCTTCACTAAGACCTACCGTAATTATCGGGGAAAAAAAAAATGTCGAACGCGTTATAAAAGTTACGACGCTCGTTCTCATGGTTGTAACTATTTATGGAAAAGCCGTACCAAACGGGCCCTTATCGAAGTTACGGAAATACAACCGAAACAAATTGAACACGGTTTAATTCGTTCGTTTCTCCTCTCAAATCGACGTATCTAAGCTAAGGAGATGATGGGCGATTTGCCATCCACGACCAATCGAAAGGATCCGAACCCACGATGGACCCAATAGATTCCGAGACCGGTTCTCTTGTCTTCCTGCGGATGTTTGCTCATGCAACGGACCATGTTCCTACCAAATGGGGGAAGATACGAATGGGATTGCCAATGACATGGGACTGGAGAAAATCGTTAGAAAAAGCCCTAAATTTATTGTAATTTTACTAATACAATCATAAATTTTTTAATCATATCAATTGAGTCCCCGCAAATTGAGCCCATCAGGTAAATTTTGGTTGAAAATCGCCGACGTGAATACCGGCTGTCCTATAAGGCCCGATCGGTGCTGACTTAGATAATTTTTAATAGTATTTTAATGTTTTTTGTCCATGTGTTTAGTTTTTTAATATTTAATTGGTCCCCGGCCGCATCTCTACCAAAAAAAAGAAAATAAAAATAAAAATAAAAAAATCGAAAACATATTAAGATATCGCTAAAAAATTGTTCACGTCAATGCTGGTGTACGCGTTAGCGATATCCTGTCAAAATTTGTCGGATGTACTCGATTGACAAAACATGAAAAAAAAAATTAAAACTCAATTTACAAAATTAAAAAAATTTAGAATTAAATTAACGATCTCTCGGATTCCGACCAATCTCTCCAATTCTGGTGGAATCCCCATCGTCACCATCTTTGACAAGGAGACATTTCAGAAGCATTTAACTTAGTTTTGCCACGTGGCCCACGTGGGTCACCCTGTTCAATCAGTCACTCTCTCCCATCGTGGCCTGGCATTAGAAAAAAAAATATCTCCGGCGGCCCCGAGACCGATCCCGCATCTTACGACCCAATAATGCAACAGAGCAACCATCATCTATCAAAGTTTTAAACTTTTCAGTTAACTGCAAGTTCACTGCCAATCAATCTATAGAGCTTAATAGCAAACTGGACTGGTGCAAATCCTGCACTCAGCTAGCTCCGTTGGATTACTGCCAAACGTTTAATCAGTTGAAAATAACTGTTCCAACCAACTGGGACAAGTCGAATGCGCCGTTACTTTGTTAACTGCAACCGCAAGGGAAGTTCTATCCCAGGCCATTGATCCCGCGGCGGTCTCGTGACCGGAGATTATCAAGAGGAGATTCATCCGCTCTTGCGACCGAGATGCGATTATCGACTCGTGGGACGGATGATCAGCGAAACGACCGACCCTAATGACTCTAGGCTCCATCAAATTAACGACATAAACCGCCATAATAGCTTTTGTAGTAACTAGCCTTGATCCGTGATCAATTATACACAAATATATAATACTAAATAAGGAACCCATCATCCAAAACACAGATAAAAGTAAGGATCTTTAAGTGCATATACACCAATAACAGATAGAGAAGACCCTGCCTGGTCAATCTGGTATAAAGGAGAATCTGCATCGGCAAAACACATACTAGATTAGATTGTGGACCCTCATGAACCTCGTTCAGGAATCTTTTTTCCGTGCAGGCCAAACCAAACCAAACCAAAGTGGGCAAGTCTCACTTCAAATGCCGATACCATCATAGTAACCTCCGTAAGTTATGTGAGCCCTGGACAGGGGAACCCCTCTCACTGCTGAAATTGCTTCGTTCAGCTTGGTTGCCTGATGAGCCACTTCCTTAATTCTCTGCAAATCACATGTGGAGCTCCTTATTTGTTTTTCTTTCTTTGGCGAAATCTGGCCTTTTAGGCATTTGGTTTCAGCTCCAAAAGTTCCTAAAACTGGGAATTCGGACAAGTAACTAATGACATGCACCTCCTGGAATTTGAAAGAAGACATGCTTTCCTTTTTTTTTTCTTCGGGAGGCTTCTTGAGCAATAATTTCCCGGTTAATTTGCTGTAATTACTACTTTTCTTGGCGGAGTTAAGAAGATTGCAGATCATAGAATACTGGGTTGTCGATGGAAATCCCATATTACTAAAACAGGTTGATTTGACGAAATTTATGGTATGATTCACTTGTTTTGGCAGCACATCAAATAGAAAAGGCTCATGCAGACTCACCTTAGGGGTTTAGAACTTAGAAGATAAGGCCAAAATGACAAGCTTTGAACCAATTTTTTGCAGGAAAGAGTGCTCAATCTGGGGAAAATTTTGCTATACCTTGTCATCAGTGTAGATCTGAAACCGAAGCTTCTGATTCTGCTGGCTCTGTCCAGCTCTCTGGCTCCCAAGAATGATGATGCAGATAGTAGCAGCAGCGACACCGAAAGAGCAGAGAGCTCCAATCCCTG
Source organism: Eugenia klotzschiana (assembly GCA_025175695.1). Taxonomy (NCBI): domain Eukaryota; kingdom Viridiplantae; phylum Streptophyta; class Magnoliopsida; order Myrtales; family Myrtaceae; genus Eugenia; species Eugenia klotzschiana. The sequence continues at coordinate 5,091 of JANUWG010000716.1, forward strand.
TGAAGCCCCATTTCCATATGTTCAGACCACCTCTATTCTCATCCCAAGTGGCCTCCTCTGCATCACAATCGCTGTCCTGTTGCTTCTTGGTCACGCCAGCGACATCTCTGGTGGCGACCTCATGCCTCTTTCTTGGAGAGCAAGAACTGTCAAGAACCGCCTCACCTTGAAACGATCCTGCATCAATCTGGGGCACGAAGATTCCTCGAGTGCCGGACCTCGGCGAGTCCACTTTCATGTCGGCGAATTCGGGTTCCGTCATCTTCTTGAAGAAGACTTGGGATACCATGTCCTGGTCAGCTTCCTCCAATCCCACGGCTTTGCCACCATCATCATCAGGAGGCTTGATCATCATCTTCTCAGTGATCAGAGATGGGAGTTTGATCTCCACAGGCACCTTGATGATCTCCCTCATCAGCCTCTCATCCGGAGCCTGCGGCGGATCGAATTGAATCGGCACCGGGACGACCCGGCTCGCCGGCGGCTTCGAACTCGGGGACGGGCACTGGAAGTAATCCATGTTGAAGACACTCTTCTGACCAGGAGGGGGACTGTGCCTTCTGGAGAAGATCCTGTCACCCTCTTTGAAATCAAGATAGCCATCGACAGGAAGCAACTCCCACTCATCAAGATCCATTTTTTTCCCTCAAGGGAAGAGAGGGACTTGATGCAGAGGACTCTGGGTTGTGGGAGAGAAGGGTTAATATAAGAGTGTTTGCTTCAATAGGGGTTGAATTCAATTCAAAGGGAGGTGGGTTTGGGCTTTTATCATGGAGTGTGATGTGGAATCTGAATGAGAGAAAGCCTCCTCAAGATGGGGGTGTCCTCTTTTGCTCTTTGGAGTGAAAGATTGAAACCAATTTTAGCCCAAGGGGGAGGGAGGGAGGATGATGATATTGACAGGGGTTTGAGACAGTGCTTATCCTCCTCCCAAGAGTGGACAAATGGAAGGTGGTCCGTTTGGGGCCCCACATTGAGGAAAATCTCATTTTTTAAAAGTTACTTGCATGTTGTCCTTTCTATTTTTTTTTCCCAATTTCTACCCCCAAACTGACCATATCTTTTGTGGGACATGTTCCTTAAGCAAAAGCTCCCCTGCAAATGAGCATCTCCCAGCCTGGTCATGCATAGCTTCAAACACACTGATCCAACTACTCTAGGGGCTTATGAGCAAATTCTAGAGAGAGAAAGGGTTCCTTGGCTGAGGGTGCATGGGAATGATAGGGACTAGGAACGCCTTTGGAGTGAAAAAGGACCTAAAAAGGGGAGGAAAAGAAAAAGATAAAGTGAAAGTCCTCACATCTGCTCATGCCTCGGTATCTTTTTTTTAGCTTTTTTAATCTAGATTTGCTTTGACAACCAAAAAACAAAACAAAAAAAGGATAAGGAGAATGTTCTAAACTTCGCCCGGACGTTTCTCACAACCTTTTATAAATCTTAATTCCGGCGGGCCTATACACACTTTTATGATACAATCCATTTATTCTTTCTTGTCTCTCTAAAAAAAAATCGGATTTGGGTTCGTGAGCCATGTAATTGGCTGCAGAGATCAGCATCACTTTCAATTCCCAATTGAATAATACGGATCAATATAGATTAGGGGTCGTGATTACACGAAGATGATTCTCATTTCTAACCTTGTGACACAAGTCAATTCAATGGGATTCCATCCCCGACTAGTATTTCCTCCGAAAGGAAAGATCTTTATGGAATCTGGTTTCTTCACGGTCAAGAGTTGCGTCCGGAGGCGTCGCTTGCTGCCATTTACAGCAACGTCAATATGTGGTTTTTGGCTCCTTGCACAGCCAACGGTGGCGTGCTCGTTTTGGTCCGCTCGTGTCCCTATTACGCACGCTACCAAGTGCTCGGCTTGCGTTCTCACAAGTCTTAACCTCTGTCGCTCGCGGCTGAAAATGAACTGGACACGTCCCCCGGAAGAGGGTTTCATCTAACATGGCAAAAGCGATGCTGAGTTGCTTTCTAGAAGTGCAAAACGAAACGTAGGTATATTGTCGTCCGTTCGCTTTCTTTCTTTCGCGGGTTTTCGACCAGAGAATAGAAAAATCTAAGGGATTCATGTTAGGTGAATATGATAATATGGGATGGAAGATTGTTGAATATGAGACATCATTGTCAGTTGTTAAAAAAAAAAAAAGGGCTTCGAGAAGAGAACTAGAGGTGGTTGCTGGTCTGCCATCACACGCCCAAAAGTCAAAATGTAGACTCCCAGTGATGCACGCAAACTAGAAAGAACCATCGAAAATAGCTGAAAGGGGGAACTTCCTGCTGCCACCGAAAAGTAAAGGGCCCTTCAAAGAGCCCAAGCTTAAATTCAGCTTGGTCAGCTGACCCAATAGAGTGGCTTCAAACCGAAAGGGAAAACTTGGATCCAGACTCAAGGAGTTAAGGTGCCGAGAGAGAGAGAGAGAGAGGCAGCAGTTCAAGTGCATCATACAGAGATGATTAGAAAAGAAAAATAATATACACAAAACACAAAGCTGTTCTCAGATATACAATGCTCGGTTGGTTCCTCCCAAGGAAGAAAATAAGGGGCAAAACAAGGAAAAGAGCTTTCAGCTATTTGGAGTACTCTTAACAGTAAAATCTCCACTCCACTTACAGATAATATTACATCGAAAGTGAGAGAGTGAAACAACCCGTCGCAAAGCATCTAAGTAGTTTGTAGCATTCTAGTTAGATTTCTCGTCCACCCTCTGAAATATGGAGGCACGAAGATGATCTAGCTGATGAGGATTCGCCCAACGAGACGGAAGCCAGCGAAGAAGCCCAGACCCGGGCGCTCTTTGCCCTTTCATGAAAGCTCCTGGCTTTGCCAAGTCTCACTTTTGTCCAAATCCTCCTCACGTCAATAGCATGAACCGCGCGCCCCAACAAGTGAGTTGCCTCGCCAAATATTTCCAAGTTTAGATGAGGAACATACGAGAGACAGACAGCTTTCAAATGAGAGACAACTCTAGGGAATATGGCCACGAGTAGTCTCAAACAGGAAAACAACAGCGAGAGAGCCAGATACGGTTCCCTTCTTATGTTCTTCATCGATAACATATCCTCGAACCGCATTCTGGAACTTTCACGAGTCTGAGGACTTGCTGGCTGCTCTACCATGACGGATTGTACAGGTCGAAGGCCTGCGTTGCAGACAGAAGAAAAATGAGCATCCAAAATGTCACAAACTGAGTCCAAAATTGGCCGCATCCATTAAAAGATATTCGGCCAATATCGCTCTAATGACAAGGTGCACTTCAATCTAATCATTTACCTGTGTTTGTCTCGTAAAATTCCACAAGGGAGTCAAGATTTTTTGGACCACTGTATTGCAATCTCGAAGTCTGATTCAGCAATAATATAGATGGCAAGCTACGGATCCCATATATTGAAAATACACTGCACAACCAACTCAGGATAAGCACGAGAATAACTCAGATAAAAAGCAAAACAAAATCCCTAATGTAGAAAACCCAGAAGGACAAATAAGAGAGAACCACGGAACTTTCTTATTATTGACCATGTACCTTTTGATAATACAAGACTGCAACTACCATTTAACAGTATAATAAACGAAACAACTTTCACGAATAATGAAAAGCATCCAACACAACATAGTATACCGAAAACCATCACAAGACACAGTTAGTCGAGGATGCATTTCAATTAGAATAATTGTACCATTGTCATTTTCATAAAATCATTCTTGTCTTCCTTCCAAATAACCATTCTTTGAGCCACCTTTCATGTCCTCAGATAGGAAAATTTCCTAACTTCTTGCCATTACTTTATTTAAGGTATAAATGGTCTTAAAAGCAGTTTAGTCCGTGCATTTGTGCCTCATTGAATAGTCGAAAAGTTTCTGATAAATCCCCCCAGGAGTAGCTACACTCTTTTAAGTTTGTCAAATACACATTACTTATGAGCTTCCATCACAAAGAAACAGTAGAACAAAGCAGTAAGCCTCATCTGTAAGAACTGTGGTGCAAATAACAATTAAAAGAAAAGGAAAAAAGAATAAAAAGAAAGAGGTTCCCATCGAGTTGCTTAAACTATATAGTAACTATATTAATCATATTTAAGAGAGTCAGACCACACAACATAAAACACCACTTATCACAGCATAAGTGATTAAATTGTAATACTTAAAGCACCCAAAGGTATCAGCGCAAACCTTGGCATAGCTAAAGATTCCTTGACTGCCAAATGATCTATTTGAGGGAACATAGAGCTTAGGGCTTCATATGTAGGCCATATAGACTGGGAAAACGGGCACCATGAAGCATAGAAAAGTACAGCAGTATATCCACTATGCTGTTTGGACATCAGAAATCTATCAAGGAAGTTCCCATCCACCTGAACACAGTTCAGTAAGAGTTTATGTATTAGTAGAACTTCAGACTCAGGACATAGTATTCTTTTGAATCCTTGCAAAGAAATAATTGGGGCAAGTAGCATCCTTATAAAATCAAAGTAAGACAATTAATGCAAGAGAAACTCGAGGAAGAGGAAAAAGGTTTTATTGAATATTCAATGCTGTGGAAAAGAAAAGATTACAAACGTAGGAGGGCATGAGACCAAGACCAGTCTAAAGGTTAGCATGCAAATGAGGGTGACCAAACAACCTTCCTTTTCAATGAAGAAGAAGAACAAAATGAAGAAGCACAGTCTTCCAAATAATGCTACAATCTACCGTGGGTTGAATCATCAGAAAGAGACGGGGAGTCATCTAAAGCCTTTCTGAGTATGTGAAGTCCTCCACAAATACTAAACCACAATTATAGCTGTTAACGAGTAAATGGACAAAACACAAATGAATACACATGATCCCATATTTCTAATGATTAAAATCAACAAGAATACTCACATACAATAGAATATACTCACTTTATTTCAGAAGCATCTTAAAATACTCATATTTCAGCAAGCACAACAATCAATGTAATCAGACATGATTGAAAATCCATTTGCTAAGTTTCCTTCTATTAACTAAACAAGCAAGATACCCAACACTTTTTGAACATTAAGGGTCTAACAAGGAATGTTAAAGGTTTCCAAGCATTTTGCTTAATGATTGATACCAAGCAACTACAACCAACTATACATTATGATCACCTATGAAAACAATATTGAATACTATTTTAGACATATCTTGGTACAGGAATATCTGGATGACAAAGGCAAACCAGATTAATGAGCAAGACATATCATGGTCACACCAACCCTTTACCGGAAGAAAGATGCGATTTCAATTTTAGCTTATTGTCCAACTAATTGATGTAAACAAGATTCCATCTGAAACACACACACAAAATTTCACGTGCCTGTGCGTTCTCCTACACTCAACTCACATGAACTTTTTGATGGGGGAACTAGAAGAAAACTATCGGCAAGAATTCGTGTATTGAATTTCACTTGACTGACTATGGCTACATTGCGTGTGCTCGGGGTAGAAGTTACACTGCAGAAATTCATGAATGACAGAAAAATCTGCGGACTAAACACATGGGAACAAGTCCTTAAATAATAAGTCAGTGACAGATAAATCTGTCACAAGTATTCTAAAGCTTCAACACTAATCTTGTACCGAGGATAGGAAGACAGGCTCCGATAA
>JANUWG010000717.1:0-10708 GCA_025175695.1 Eugenia klotzschiana
ATATGGAGACTTGTCCGGCGAAGATAGAGGCCTCGTCCGATTTTGGGTTCTTCCCGGATGAGCTGCTTTAGCTCTTTGAAAGCGACATCATGCCTGGGGTATCAAAACAACACGGTTCCGCTCGGACCAAAAAGGGCACCATTTTGTCTTGAATTTGTTGCATAGAGACTCTACTTGGAAGTGAAAACCACTCGCGGGAGTAATCTTTTGTGATAGTTACATTGTATTCTAGTTTACCATTAAAAAGACCTGTTGATGACATTTATTAGTTTTCTGAGCAAATGCACTTCTTGGAATCGTCCTCAGTGAGTTTCAACATTGTTCCTAGCACATTATTCCGAAAACCTGCAAGAAATTTTTGAAAGCAATGTTCGATCTGGTGCAAGCTTGAGCGTATATGATACTTTCAAGTGCACTAGACATCCTTCAAGTGAGCTTTCTCAAATGGTGAATGATGACACTGTGACAGACTAGTTTATCACTTTTAATGGCATGCCAGATCTGGAGAGGGCAATCCTCACTTGTGGCTGATTAATAAATTTTTTTTGTTGGCCAAAATGTGATCAGGAGCAGGCGCCTCAGGACTCTCTAGCTCATTAATAGGTATACCATGCAGTCCGTCTTGTCACATTATTTTTGTAAGCCCATTTTTTAGTACAATCGTTATATCTTCAGCATTTGGAAGAATATTGATGGATTGTCTTCTCTTTATGTAATGTATTATCAGTTGAGCTACATATGTGAGTGTATTAGAGACAAAATTCCATATTTGGGCGATTAAAGATGGATTCACCGGTTAATAAATCCAGTTGACTTAAAATTTAGTACTTAAGACAAAATTCCAGACATTATGATCAAAACATCATGAATGAAGATGTAGCAGCTAGAATCTGCCCATGTTCAGTTATGCCCACTCACACATGCTTTTGGACAAAACTTCGCAGTAGGGAATACTTCCCAGACTCTGAAAACAAGTAATCTTTGTTGGGAAATAATATCTGATTTTGAAGGAAACAACTGTCATAAAAAGACTTTGATTTATACCTAGTGGACTTACTATGAATATCGTTCGATATGCCTCTTATACTCAACATGCTTAATATCCATATTCTGATAGAAGCAGGATTCGCGGCAGAGGCAAACGCAGGCAAAATCCTATTGGAAATATACTTCGATCTTTAATCCTTAATATTCATTCAACATTATCCTTGTTTATTTTTAGCAGGTGAATATCCTATACTAACGGTTAATGATCTGGTTTGAATTTCGTTCTAAGTTAAAATTGATTGACAATCTCCAAGAATCCACAAAAGATTCTTGATTGACAATCATCCTTGCACAATTTCCTTTCTAGCAAATAAGGGATCCAAGATTTGATGGTATGGGTGACCAAATCCTTCAAAGACTCAATCTTTTCTCTTCTCAACAAACTCATGGTCCTTAATTGGCAAACAACCAACGGATAATTCTTGGTGATTGCTTCTTGGAGAGGTTTTGTCCAAACGGGAAGATTGGAGGACAAAGTGTATTTAAGGAACACCAAGACCGAAGACCAAGAGAGAAGTTTTTTACAACAAAAATCCTTATCAAAGGAACTTCATTTTTCCAAATCGTGTGTGAGAGCAACTCAGTGAAAAATCAGGGAGAGGTGTTACACAGAGTCAAGTGTGTAGAGTGGGATAACCTTAGTAGAGGCAGAGCTCACTTCTGTTGAAAGTGCTTGTAGTTAAGCTATCACATCTTTCTGTAATCTCTCATTTGATTACTTAGTGGAATCCAGCCAGTAGGCTGTTAGTGTGGGAGAGTGGATATAGGCTTTACAAAAAGCTGAACCACTATAATCTCTTGTGCATTGTCTTCTACTCTTTACACGCCTCTATTTATTGCCTAGTAGAAGTACTACGTGATTCTGTTAACTACATCTGCTCTCATCGAACTTGATCGTTTTTTTTTAATTCCGCATTATTTTATCAAGTTTTATTATAATCACCTATTCACCCCCTCTAGGTGATTGCGTTAGCCCAAACAACAATCTTCGTGTCTGACTCTACAGTCCTGAAGTTGGATTTGAGCTCCGATGCTTTCGTCGCACTCTTTCTTGATGCGGTCCTTAGCAGAACTCATGCACGATGAGCATGCCCCATAGCATGCTCTGTGGCCGTAGCACGAGTCCTCGTAGCTTTCGGCTTTGTTGTAGTAATTGTACCCGTTGCTCGTCGTGCGAGCGCTCAAGTCACTCAGAACGTAGCCCCGCGTGCTTGTGAATCCATCCCACGGCCTGCACTTATGGGGGTTGCAGATTTTGTTCTTCAAGGTTGTGTCGGGAGCGCTGACGACGGGGTAGCAAAAGCACAGGAGCTCTAGAACCAAGAGTTTGGTTCTCTGTGCCGTCATCATACGCAATCTTCCGTGTCGTGATTTCTCTTTAATTCATTGCTTGAAGACATATTGAGTCAGGTTGGTCTTATAGGGTTTATTCTCATAGATCGCTTCGCCATGCTCGTGTGTGTGATGACGTCGTCTCAGTAGTTTAGTTTTTTTTTTTTTTCTCAATCAACTTCTACAAGCCATTCTCAAAGTATCACACCTAGACAAAATAGGGTAAATGACAAAAATGATCCATTAACTTTGTTATAATATGTAACGTGATCCTTATACTTTAACCCAATGTGTAATATGATCTCTGAACTTCAAATTTTGCTCAATGTGATTCCTAAACTTTTGGTGCATGTTCAATTTAGTCCATTGACTGTGTGAAACTGTTCAATGTTGACATATTACACATTAAACCAAAGTTCAGATCATTATACTGATAGAACACTAGGGGAGACTTTAGTATATACATTATGTTCTTACATATTGGAAAAGAAACCCTTACTTCATCTTTCCATATATTTTGTGCAAGTTTCACATTCAGTATTGTACGTAAGAAAAGGCTATAAGCTTATGTATTATGTAAATCTCACCAAATAGCACAGGTTTTGAGGTGAGACGACAAGACTTGATCGATTTGGAAATCTTTCTTTGTTTAACATGCAGTTCTATTAAATAAAGAGATCCAACTGCTCTATTTAAGAACATTGATTTTTTTTTTCCCGCGTCGGTAGGTTTTGTGAAAGAGTCATTACGTTTTAATAAACTGTTGATAAATATATACAATTGTTCACCTGATTTCCTGACAACTAAATGGTACATTATTGATACTATTTTTTAAAATACCAACTTTCATTGATAGGTTGCCAATCGCCAGTTTTTATCGGTCTTTCTTATTGGCTCTTATATGAATTTACCAATCCGTATATGAGCCACCAATCAACTTTTCACTGATCAAATTGTCAACTAGGTTTATGTTTTCTTACTAATTTTTATTCGAGTTACTCACCAAGTTCATTTGGTTTTTTCATTAATCAATTTTTATTATTTCTTTACAAATGCTTTAAATTGATTGACTTTTAGATAAATTTAGCAATCTTTATTTGCACAATAAGCTTTTCGCTCATCAAATTACTCAATGATTTTGGTTTATCAATTCTCATTGCTTATCAAAGTGTATTTGATTTTTCTATTTACCAATTCATCTATTGAGTCGCCAATTTTATTTTCCTTGCTTACCAACCCGTTAAATTTACCAACTATTTTTACTTTCACTGATTTTGAGTGACATAAGCTTTCAATTTAGCTCACGGGGAATCCTGTCCCGAGGTTCAGATGCCATTTGAAATGGACCGAACATAGTAACCACGTAGGGGTGAATTGGTTAATTACAAGAAGTTTTAGAACTTTTTCATGTTTAAGTGCAAAATTTATAAAGGATGAAACCATGTTCGTGGATGATATATACAAAACCAATTTTAGTCCTATACCTCCTGTACAAAGGTCAATTCAGTTTTAAACTTTTGGACGATTTTTCAATTTAGTTTTAAATATTTTGATAATTTACCAATTTAGTCCATTTGGCTTCATTGACTGCATTGGCCGGAAGAATTACATTGACAGACATCGTATGCAAAAGATCCTCCCCCAAAGAGATTGAAAAATAGAAATTAAATTCCCCTCGGAAGGTACACAAAGTATGATTATGGTAATGTTTCCGTTGAAACAAGAGGAAGTCTTGTCGTGTATCAGTCTAGTGACTAGTCAGCATCACTTACCAGTGGTAATGAATAAATCGAGGGTTGATTAATTGGACATAAGTAATTGTGTGACAACGAGACCCAAGGAAACTTGACCCCCCCAAAAAGCCTATACAGCCAACCAGATTATAAAAATGCTTTTATATTAAAGCTCCGTTTATTTCACGAAAAATAAATAATTTAAAAACTATATATGATCATTTGAGATAATTAATCAACAGAAAATACTTTTATTATCAATGGCAATTTATATCAAAAAATATTCATAGACTATATAAATATTTTTTGCTCATTTATAGTTATAAGTGATATAAGTGATCAATTTTAGGAAAAATATTTTTCAAACCATTCATTTTTCGCGGAATGATTTGTGGATTCCGAATAACTATATTGGCTGAACCTAATAAGATAGCAATTACAACCAAAGAAGTAAGGATGAATTCAGCATGGACTTGAAAACCTCTTATTTGCCAATAGAAATGTTGGCCTACTTCCACACCTGATATATTGTATAACCCTTTTAGTGCGTTGTTGTAATATGATGAAACATTCATATTGCCCTTTGACAGAAATAGAACTTTAAAGGGAATTATTTTGATTCCACCAAGTCTCGAAGATTTTCTATATTTGCTTGGTGTTCTACTTTTGCAAATTTCTCATCTCTGCATCTCAGCCATATCAAAAGGGAGTCAACTCACCTGACTGATCATTCTTATTCTCTCAGCACGCGGAGAATTAAAAAACCGTGGGTGCTCCAAGAGAGAGAGGGGATGTGATTTGGGGTGCTTATTCACAATATTCAGGCACAATGCACGGCCACTGGAGGCCACACAATTTCTCATATACGGCCATTGAGACAATTCTAATCGGAGGGGACAAAAAAAATCGACACTGCACAATTCTGTCTTTTTTATGGCCACATGAGAGGCCATTGAAAGAGTTGACAGCCACATGGAGGGACGTAGGGAGCATATCCAGATTTACAAGTCCAAGTTCTTGAATAAATTCTGCTTCTATTTTGCAGGTTTTCAAGCTCAACCCATACACGACGCTTGTTCTTTCTTTGTTTTGTTCACAGATTGTCTCCTAGCATCCCCGAGCCAGTCAATTGGTTCACAAATTATCATCCCCGGGCCGTCCGTGCGCAAAACCTTCGAGAGCCCCTAGAACACGATCCACAAGATTGAGTTCGATCTCAATTCGGTTTGAATTTGGAAACAGAATACTTGCGCAGTATTTTGAATTAGATAAGTTCTATTATCTAAATGAATTTTAGATAATCTTGCCTCCTTTAAAATATTTGATCATTTACAATAGTTTGCATATCTCTTGCATTTTTTAGATATTAAAAAATTAATCAAATTTAGGAAGGTTTCCTAAAATGACAATGTGTTTCTTAATCGGACGATCCAACCCATAATCCTTCGGGTATGATCCGCTAGTTTTACATAAACACGGGAAATTGGACAATCTAATTGATTCGATCCACCGATTTCATCGAGTCAATTTGGATTAAGCATTAAAAAAAAAAGCATGCATTATCTTTGATGGTATATCCCTTCAGCTACTTTCCTAAACTTGAAAACTCAAAAAAAAAAATCTCTGGTGCCATATCTCTTGATTTGTTTCTTAAAACTTGAAAAATTCCTAAAACGTTTAGTAAAATAAGGTTTCCTATAAACCTTATCTAGCTGAATTTTAGGGAGATAGCATTTTAGAAAGCCTGTCTCATTTGTTGCATAGAATAAAATCAAGATGTTTGAATTTGATAGGGTAGATTTCATTACCTTTCCAAATTCAAAACAGGTAAATAAAAGGGTAAAAGATTTTCTAGAAATTCAGGGATTTAATGAAAGTTAATTCCAAATTCTTTAACCGAAGCGTGTCTAATTTCCATTAATTTTTAATTCCAAAAATTCATTGAAAATACCAAAATAAATCCATTCATGTTGTATATCATATAGGTTAGAATGCATACTTTGACATGTCATATAGGTTCGAATTCATGTCATTTGAATATATTGTCTCGCATGCTACATTATATTGCATCAATGTCTTGTCATTTTGCATCTTTTAATTAATTAGCTGATTTTGCATATAGGGTAAGATGACCTTAATTTTGCATTGTCTTGCACTGCATCCCTTTTTTATTCAAGTCGTTGCATTCATTTTATCCGCTCATGCATCCTATATCACTCATTCATTCACTAAAAAGTCTATATTGATATTAGTTGGATGTTCAAACTCAAGATTCCGAAGATTGGTTTCGTTTATGAAAATTGTTCAGATACAGTGAAATATTCAAATACAGAAAACTGTTTCTATTTCTGAAGTCTGAAATTTGTTCAGAAGCTGCGAGATATATTCCAGATTTAGAAGACCCATGCCTAACATATGTTGCTAAGTTATTTATGAAAGTTTGTAATCTTTGATTGATAGGATTATTCTATAACATGATTGATAGAATATCCTTGATTGGAAATTACCTTCCATGGGATAGGAAAACTTTCATATTTAAAGAATTCCACTTATGGAAACCAAAGATTTGGTTGTATAGGTGAACGGATCAGTGGGGTTCAGATTCTTATCACTAAACCACAATTAAATCTTCAAGATACAGCCTCGTTCAATTAAGAATTGGAGACGTCCAATCAAAGATTGAATAGTGATCTATCCAATGGTTAGTTTGGAAATGGAGGAATATAAAAGGATATCATTGGTACTGTTACGAGAGAGGAAATTCAGAATCATAAATTTCAAGGTGCTAGAGTTATTCAGATTCATACTTGTCCTCGTGAGCTTTATATAACAATTATTGAGAGGCTTTGTAAGAGTGATTGAGTTAGATAGTGTGATCTATCAAAGAGAGTATCATCACTTATTGTAAAGCTCAATTGATTCATCCAATGGAATTTAGTCAATCGGCTATTAGCATGGAAGAGTGGATGTATGCTTGATCTAAGCTGAACCACTATAATCGACGTGTGCGATATTTTCTATCTCTAAATTCTTATCATTGTGTTTGATAGAATATTGCATATTGGTATTCATATTTAAAATCTACATATCCAGAAATTGCATACTCGTGTTCAGAATCATAAACTGCACATATTCAGATTCAAATTCTATGTACATTTTGACTTGATTCTTTTAATTCCGCACTTTTTAGTCAAATTGTTTTAAATCACCTATTCACCTCATCTAAGTGATATTGCTAGGAACAACACCAACTAACCTACCAAAAATGGTCAGTGGCAAATCCGAATTCATAATCATTCTAATTAATCAAAGTTGCGAATTGGTAGGAGTTGGGAGAGTCTGTATTAGGTTAGTAATTTAATTAACCTAATAATCCATTAGTCTGATCTAATTTTAGGTCACGACATTTAGTACTGAATTTTTAGGCAATTGACGCCACAATATGTGCTGCAAATTGAGTCCATCGGAGCTTCGAATCTCGTATAAAACTAAGCCCTTCTATGTTCGTGCGCACTACTGGCCACCGAGCTCTATTACTTCATCCGCAAGAATCTTGGAAGTTCAAATTTGGCGGATTGCATATCTTGATTGAATATTTTGCCTGTCTTTTGAATTCCCAAACTTATGTAACAAATTTCTACCCCTCAATACCTTTTGAATTCGTTGCTTAAATTGGTTGATTGCATATCTTGATTGAGTATTTTGCCTATCTTAAAATGCTATAGATAAGTTCTTATTTTGATCGGATATTTTGTTTCTTAATTTGAACATTATCTAGCATATCTTAATATATTGTGGATAAGCATTGCTTGGATTGCATTATATCTTTCTAAATTTGGGGATTTTCTAGAATATTTTCGAAATCTCAAAAGATAATTACTCATTTTAAAAAGATATGAACTTTGGTGGATAGAGCAAGTGGACTCTACCAATTTCGGCCACCCCTCCATATTTTCAAAATTATATGCCTTGTTGATTGGTTTGTAATTTTATTTTTAGTATGTCTATTTTATTTTATTTTTGCATATTGTTTGTTAATTGTTTACTTTTATAATAAATTTTGCACAATTATAAACAAATATGCTCATAATGCATGCTCCCTTATGTGCCTAGACCCTTCAGAATGTGCAAAAGGGCAATATCTGACTTTAATCTTAAAGTACAATTGTGCCCGCACAAAAATTATACATGATGTCCTCAATCTTAATGGAGTGGGTCAGTAATTTCGTATAGAATCCCGTATTATGGGACAATATTATTCAATATCATATTCGCTTACAGACTAAAATCTAAGAGTATGTTGCAAATAAAAATCGAAATTTTCAGAATAAAAGGTGTATTATGGGCATATTTGTTTATTTTTGTTCGTTCTTTACATTTTTCTAGTTTAATTAAATTCATAAAAAAAATCCCAAAAAAACCTCATTTTTCTTAGAGTAAAACATGTTAAAAGCCCCTTTTCATGTCATAAATAACATCTAACATAAGTTAAGACTTTGGGAAATCATTTGTTTAATTAAAATTGAAAGTTATTTCACTTTAGGGTATGTTTTCATAACAATTATCCCTTAATCCGAAAGTACCAAAAATTATCATTTACATATCATATAGTTTAGATCATATCTTGCCATGTAATTATCTCATTCATATTGCCATGTCACATAGGTTCGTTGCGTTGCATTTTAAAAAAGAAAACCCCAAAAGAAATCATTTAATTCACATCATCAAGCTAAAGAAATTTTTCATGAAAATAGGTACCGAAATGGCGTTAATTGAAAGATTAGTATAATTAAGCCCCCAGACTCATCATAACTAGTTCGTAGAAGTAATTTAGTTCTCATGCTGATTTACTTAGGTGTCTAATCATCCTATCAAGAAAATAGCGGCTTCGAATTGAATAAACTTCGTATGAAATTGAACTTAAGTCGTGATTCAATTGGGCTTGGGAGAGTCCATATTAGGTGAGTCTAAATAATTAACCTTATAATCAGTTAACCTGAAATTTTTAATTTTATGTCACGAAAGTGCGTCTTTGATATCCAAACTTGGGCAAAAGGACATTTGGAATTTCAATATTTTGTACGGCGATCACTTTCGTGTCAATATATTTTTTTATCACTTAAGTGCCATTTTTTAAATGATTACTTTAGTGCCAACTCCGGTGAGTATCGCATTATTTGAGTGCCAACTCCGGTGAGCATCGCCAGAAATCTTACATGTCATCTATGTGGCTGGCCGGAGGATCGCAATTGGCAATAAAAAAAGGACAAAAATTAATAAAAAAATACCATGTGATATTTAAAAAATAAAAATAAGTTTAAATACTAAAAAATAGTTTAAAATTTTAGAAAAAGTTAAAAAAATAGCTAAAAAATCAGGACTTTAACATATGTGTCTGTAAAATGATAATGCAATCTCCATCACTTTTCTCTGCAAAAAAAAAAAATTACTCACTTATTTTGTACTGAAAGCACAAAATATTTGACATTAAGCTAAATAACTGAATAACAAAAAAAGTTAGAAGAAAAATCTAAGCTTTCTGGCTGCGGTAAGGGCTTTGCAAGTCGCCACCGCCCCACTATCACCAACAATGGTCGGCAGGGGTCATCGAGCCCCGATTAGTGGTCGGCGGCCCCCGCCCACCACTAGCAAGGTCAACAAATCTAGGCGACTCCAAGAGCCCAAATCTAGTTTCGTTCATGGGGAGATGGTATGGGGACAATCACCTAGGGAAGCTCGAGAGGGAGATGGATGGGGATGATCGCCGACCCTTACCCAGAATTGGCTTGCCCCCCTCGCAGCAGCTCGTGACCAGTTCTGGGCGAGGACCAACAACCTTCGCCAGATCTAGGAGAGGGCTGCAACCCTCGCCCAATGGCCTGCTGGCCCTCCCCAACGGTCGAGGGGGTCATCGACCACTAATCGAGACTTAGCGACCCTCGCTAACCAAGATAGCGATGGCGAGGGCTTATAGCCCTAAGCCCTCGCCGTTGCCAGCAAGCTGAGATTTTTTTTTACTTTTTTGTTTTTTAACTTATGTTTAATTTTAAGGCTAAATTGTTTAATAAAAATTGCCACATGGATTTTTTAAAATGGAATTTCCACATGGACTTATAAATGACGTGGCACTAAAACATTTTAAATAAAAAATGCCACGTATATATTTTGGCCATAATTTCGCGCTATTGGCACTAAAGTAATCGTATTTTTCTCCAATTCGGTACTTAAGTGATCAAGAATAATATTGGCACCAAAGTGAGCACTATACATAAATATTGACACTTAAGATGATCTTTTTTCCCCAAACTTTATTGCCTATCAGCTAAAATGCCTACATAGTTTTTTTTTTTAGCAAATTATGAATCCTAAAGTTCCCCTCCTGTTCGGGCGATTTGTATCGAAAATATCTTTCACCGAAATTCTTTCCTCGATTTTTATTAAGACGGGTTTTGTGGCTCTGTTCTAAATGAGAATTTGAGCGAATGGTATAGATGAAAAGATGGGTGATGGAAGTGATGCAAGGAAGGATAATCTACACTTACACTACTCCTAATTGCTGTAAAGGAAAGTGAATTACTGGAAATTCAAGGGTCCAA
>JANUWG010000718.1:0-10704 GCA_025175695.1 Eugenia klotzschiana
TAGAGATTGAAGGTAAAATTTTCATGGTCGCTCCATAAGAAGAGAATGAACCAAGGAATGTAAACGAGGTTCTAACTTACCCTGATAAGGAAAAGTGGGTACAAGCAATGGAAGAAGAGATGGAGTTAATGAGATTAAACCAAGTTTTGGAATTGATTAATCTTTCGAACAGATGCAAAGCCAATGGGAACAAGTGGGTTCCCAAAATAAAGCGTAAAACTGATGGCTCAATTGAGAGATAGCAAGCTCTCCTTTTGGTACAAGGGTATAATCAACAAGATGGAATTGATTATGAAGAGGTTTTTTCTTTTTCTTGTGGTGAGAGTTACCTCAATTCACCTTATTCTAACAATAATGATTAGTATGTATCTTGAAATACATCAAATGGATGTAAAGACTGTGATTCTCAATCGAGAATTAAAAGAAGAAATTTATATGAAAACCCATTGGGTCTGTTACAAACGGCCAAGAACAAAAAAAATGTCGACTTTTGGTATCGATATATGGCTTTAAGCAATCTTCGAGACAATGGTATATACTTTTTCGTAATGCCATAGTGGCATATGATTTTCTAATGATTGATGAATTCCATTATGTATATATCAAAAGATCCAAAGATTAATTTGTGATCCTTCCATTTAATGTTGATGATATACTAATTGCTATGAGCAAAATGGAGTTTATTAATACAGTCAGAAATTGGTTATATTCCGATTTTGAAATAAAAGATATGTGTAAAGCTGCATATATTCTTGGAGTTAAGATTTCAATATATTTTTTAAAGAGATTGCGATCTCTTTCACAAAGGACTTATATAGATAAAGTACTTGAATGATTTTGTATGTACGACTGTAAACTCATAGATATTTCTATTGCAAAAAGTGAAAGTTTGAGTCACATAATGTGTCCTAAGACTCCATAAACTAATGAAGAAATGAAAAGTGTTCCATATGTTAGTGCTGTTGAAAGCTTAATATGCTATGATGTGTACAAGATCTGATATTTATTATGCAGTTAGAATGGTAAGTAGATACCAATCCAATTCAAGTCAAGCACATTGGATTGCCGTCAAAAGAATCCTGAGGTATCTGAAGAGTACTGTCAATTTTTTTGCTGAGTTATCAAAGTAGAGATTTGCGCCTTAAGGGTTAAAATGATGTTGACTGAGGAAGAGGTTTAGATGAGAGGAAATCTACTTTTGGGTTTGTATTTATATTGTGTAGTGGCGCAATATCTTGGAGTAGTAAGAAACAAACGTGTATAGCCTTTGTCACGATGGAAACTGATCTCATGGTGTTATCGGCAGCAGTACAAGATGGTGTATGGTTTAAGAGATGTTTGGGTTAGTGAGGGGCTGCTAAGGATACTGCAGGTTCAATTATTAGTTAATTGTGATAGCCTAGCAGTAATAACTTACACTAAAATCAATTACAAGACCAAACAAATAGACATAAAGTATATTTTTGTGAGAGACATGATTGTACAAAAAGATGTGAACATGGAGTACATATCTGCGCATAAACTGATAGCAGATCGTATGATGAAGTTAATTCATAGAGACATTTTTCCTTGGCCATATGTTGACAAAGGGATCAGTTTCTTACATTAAAATCTTTAGAAATACGTAGAAGTTGGAGTACTACATCTTTATATTTTCCAAAGTTCACAGTTAATAGTATTTATCATCATTATTGATGCCTAAGAATTTGTATGACATTTATGCATATTAATGCTTAGTGCATTATATTGAGAAAATATGTCGGACATATAGGGAATTAGCCCACTCATAAGGGTAATCACCTCTATTTACTATGTGACGAATAGAGATGGGCCAGTAAGGGCGGCCCTAGTTTGAGTTTGGCAATGGCCAGTAAAGAAAGTGGCAAAAAAGAAAAACTAAAAAGAAAAAAGAACAGAAAAAGAAATGGAAAACAGAAAAAAAAATGTTATAGAAAAAAGAATAGAAAAAGAAAAACTTGCAAAAAAGTAAAAGACGAAAATGTCATCCGACATTTTAGGCCCTTATTTGAAATAAAGTTCAATTTGGATTCTTATTTGAGAAAATGAAAGCCCTTGACACCCTTATTTGAAATTTTCTAAAAAAGAAAAAAAAATCGTTGCGGGGATACGATAAGCAAATTTTGAAGCTGTATAAAGGGACAAATCTAAAAGGCCCCGAGTCTGAATTTATATCTTGCTCTGCAATGCTTACATTGGCAGAACAGACATTTCGTTGGTATAGTGATTCATCATGAACTGATTTATGCCAACCGAACTGTTTGATCAAAAGCTACTTCCTGATGAACTGATGCAGCAACTCTGCAAGATGAGACACATTGGCATTTCAATCAGTTTCTTATGATGAACCCAACATTACACGTAGCTGAAAAATCGTGCAAGCATGTACATATGCACTTCCCCGACACCTTTACTGTTACTCTAGAAAATAAAGCACGATATCTTGTTACACCTCTGGTTCTGACATCTGCTATATAAGCGTCAAGCGAATTTGATGGCTAATTTATACATTCATGAGTTCTACTTATGCTCTTGCTCATGCTGTATTAAGTCACTAACCACTGAAAATCAAAGTTCCACCGACGGCCACTTTAGATCACAGTGGATAGGCCCCCGTTAGTCGAATGTGATCGAGCGTTTTCCTAAGGCCATGCTTCTCCACTGCCTCGTTTCCTAACCTAAATCCCTCTCCATAGGCCTTTGAAACATCAGTCCTTATTTTATGCTTTAAAAACTTGCCAAGTCGTATCTCAAAGTCCGACCATTTTCCATTGTTCGATGTTGATGGAGATGACGACGATGGCGACGAGGATGACGAAACATCATTTGCGGAGCTTGATTCGATCTCAGAATTCAACCACATATGAGAGAGAACTTCACAAATGCCTTCTTCAACCTCTGGACTAAGGTTAGGATAACCTGAAAATTATTGTCGTTAGTTCTGTCCCTCTAAAATTCCCACGGGAAAAGGAAAAGCAAATGCAATATTGACTCCTTTTGATTTATGCTTATATCTCCGTACATTCTTATCAGATATGCTGTTCCTATTAAACTAAAATAAGAGAAGATATCACAGGCCATAAAAGAAGAACCTTCAAGTCGAAGCCAAGCATGCATCATCTCATGAGCAAGGATTGAGCCTGTCAACAGCCTGTTTTCCCGAGAATAATCAGCACGGTGCAATGTTCATACACAAGAAAAACTGAGATTTGCTGCAAAACTTCACATTACCTAGGGAGACCACACAAAATGAGGATTGCAGTCACATTGCATGAAAGAACTGGCTTATAAGGTTCAGTTATCATATGAATAAATTGGTTGCCTGCTCCAATTCTGGCCCTTCGCATAACCTGGTGGATTATTGAAAAGCGACTGTGAAATCTTTTTTTCGTCAAATAAAGTCACAATGTACACATCTGATGATAGCCCAATCGAGCAACTATGAGTAAGAACTTTTCTTACTGTGGGAACACTCCGTCCTTCCGATAAGCACAGTCCTCGAGTTTCATACGAGTGATGATGTCCCTTAACAAGTTTCAAGTGAGTATAAAACCAAAAAAAGACGATATAAAATGTTGATAGTTGGGACCATATTGACCTAGATAAGACCTGCATAAGTACTTACATTGGTTTCTCCTTCCATAGCTTCGTTCAGCGCTTGTCTTTCAACCAAGAGTAGAGGAATCTGTTGGTCCACTTTCATATTCATGCTTTTATAGAATCCTTGTATTTCGAGATAAAGAGGTTGACACTCATTGGCATCCATAATCGCAGATTCTAGACACTCTAGACATAGCTTTCGGCCATCATCAAGCGACAAGTACCTCCTGTCTCTTGGCTACAACGAAATAACGTTCTTTCATCACCAATGACGTGGGGAAAATGAGAACAGTGCTATAGTCACGAATTAATGTCCTACAGTTCTACCAGCAAGCAAAGCAGGATGTTTATGAGCGAGAACTCACTTCCATCCTGTCACAGCTACAACATTTAGGAGTCCTATCTCGCTCGTGTGCTCGGCAATAAATTTGCATCCAGAAAGGATGAACTGCATACTCGATTCCCTTTGCGTGTATTGGCAGCTATGTGCAGCAAAAGAAGCAGATCATATAAAGGACAGACAACATTTCATTCTAGAAGTAGCAATTTTATGAGACAGAAAGTTTCATCGTAGATTTGCCAGTATAGCATTTGTATTACGTGAATATTGAAAGAATCTGACTTATTGACTAGATCATCAACCAAACAGCAGATGGCTTTCAGTCTGCTTGATATTCGGCGTTTCTTTTACTTTTGGCACCGTAACTGGGGTGTTTCCTGTGCCCTGCGGCATCGTAACTTAGTATCGCAATCTTGGGTGTATATTAATTTATTCTAGGGTGAATATGAGTTTCCTCACATGACTTTTACACTGAATATTACTAGTTGAGGTTAACATCCGCATAGAAAAGCTCCATCAGAAAAGCTCCAAGAGTACCCTGCGCTGCTTCTTGAATTAGTTTTTAACTGCTATGGTTTTCACTTCTTTTGCTTCTTAAGACTTGTAAAACAGGAATGACTTCCAAAAAGTATTCTCAAACAACCTTTAAGTCAATTTCCTTTTGTCTTTTATCAAAGTCAAAACCTGTCAGACTGTCTTACACTTTTCGTAGCTCGGGATTTTCACTTGATAATCCTTTCTAAACAACCTTTTGACACAGCACTCAAGTTCGGTGAGAAAGCACTTACGTAATTCTTGCAAACGTCACATCTTAGATAATGGTGGTCTCTGAAGCATGCTTCATGATAGGGGTGTTCCCCGGACACTGAAAACTACAATATCAATTATTCGTTATATGGTACCTACTGTCGAAACTAATATGGTTGAAAAACTTAAAAGGCCAAACCTCGATCAGAAGTTAAGTGAACATATAAGTTTACCTCAAGCTCAGCAATTGGAAGACCACATGCGTGGCAGCAAAAGCATTTCGGATGCCAATCAGCACCCATGTAACACTTGTAATGTCCACGACCAATCTGACTCTTGCAACCTGCACAGATTCTGAATGATTGATGTCGTAAGTTAACCCGATGGCGGAATAAGTCCATCTAACAGAAGAGTAGTGTTACACCAATCATGCATTCTCTGCCAGCAAGTTGATGTGCAGATAGTTTCTCAAAGAAATTGCTTCAGTACGACAGTAGATCCGACATAGGATCAGATAGCCATATTTTGTCTTGAGATTCAACGTATCTCAACACCTATTCCAGAAACTTGTGCTTCACGTTACTATATTTGAAATTAACAAACAAATTATTCAGCCCCATAAATAGGAACTGGATTTATCAGCCACATTTTTATTGCCTCCGTACCGATTGGAAAACTTAGCACCTTGACATACACTAGTCAATCTCGTGATCTCTCTACTCTATGCCTGGCCTGTCACATCTACATAAAATATCAGATTCATCACATTTCCATTCATTACCAAAACTTCTCTCCAACTACACATTTAAATCAAGGGAACAGAGAGGTTACAGAGGAATCCTACAGCTTCAAGGCAGTGTCAAAGCTAAAGCCACTCTATTTCACAAACTTCTACCTTCCATCTCAAGACTTGAACATTGTATTATCTCATATCCTTTTTGATATCTCAGAAATAAGATAAGCGTTTGAGTGTTGAAAAAAATAGATGGTAGAAACCTCTCAAAATGAAAGACGGAAATTGGACTGACATGTCAGAGATAACCTGAGACGAGAAAGCTCAACAGATGAATATACCTTGAGCCTGAAGATGAATCTGGATTAAGTTGAAGTGAATTTCCATTGCTGTTTCTAGATCGATCTTCTACATTTAAACTGTTTTGGAGAGCTATGGCCAGTGGTTCATCATCTAGAAAAAGATTTTACAGACGAATTATGGAATCACTCAATTATCTATGTAAACTTTCTTTATTGATAAGTAAGAAGTTAATGTCGCAACAAACACCATAGAAAGGAACTAATCCAGATACAAGCCCTCACACAAAACTACTAGCAAGGAATCCCCTAAGAACAAAGAGATTTGTGAGCACTAAAACAAACAGCAAGTTCACTTTCTGTTGACAATCTAAATCTCACGTCGCATTTCGTAGCATGAATAATCTCACAGACCGAATAGCTATGTGATGTATGGAACCTATGATCCCTAGCTTTCAATGTATGATAGTGACAGATCTTGCAAGCTGGCTTAGGCAATATACAACCGGGGGATTTGCCTTTAAAAAGAGCTGATGACCACTCCAATTCTTCTTCCCATGAGCCAGGCATTCTCGAAAAAATGCATATAACTATAGGAGATGCCCATATAGCTTTAGAGAAAGAGCCGTCAATAAGTAGATGGTCCCTTGTCACTGTATAAATTGCTTAACTGAAGGATAGATGCCCATAACAGACAAATCATGGGAACCACTCAGTTATTATGTAGACTTTAAACATGTAATTTCTACACATATAATGAACTACAATGGTAGAAGAAAAGAGAAGCATGAATTGGTTATGGTACAAAAAGGTGAACAGATTCAACGATACGCAATTCCAACTCCAGCAACACTAATAGTCTAAAAGTGCTCTTGATGAGTGTAAGTCTCTTCAACATGATAAGAAGAAATGAAATGGAGAGTAGGAACAAGGCTTGAAGACATTCTTTTGCGTATGCTTCAGTACTTTTGCTCCTAAGTCATCTCATTCTTGACAGATCAATTACGGAGCCATCACATATTCACCACATGAATGAAGAGATTACAACCTGTGTAATCATCCATTGAATGGTCATTGTAAATGCTTACAATTTGGTGATTTACCAATGAAATTTCTTCCTCTCTGATCTTCTTCTGAAAGCGAAAGTGCAATTGCATAATCTGTATCCTCCCTCTCATGATCTGTTAGCTCGTCCTGCATACCAGTTCTCAACTATGTAAATGTGACGAGAAGGTGCCTTCAAGTAAAATTAAGGACAAAATCCACAAGCCAACGAAAGTTTTGCGATATTCCCTCTCTTTGGAAAAATAGCTTCCAATCAATAATATGACCGCATCATTTCCCATGGGTTATTGAAATTGACGATTTCCAACTTGAGTTGAAATACAAGAAAAATCTACAAAAACCAGTTATACCGCAGAAATTTGTTGACTTATCCAGAACCCGTCAGCATCAATGTTTTGCTCATATCGTCCCCCATGGCCAGAACCTTCAAATGTTCGGGAGAACCTCTCCATGAAGCAAAATGTTGCTAGCCAATAGCAGCAAGCACTTAAAGTAAAGGCCTGCAGCTGTGAAGACAAAATCTTCAAGTGCTTTGGGTGAACCGAAGCACAAACATCTTACGGTAACAGAGGAGTGTTAAAGCTGCCTCAGTGTCCCAAAATAACTCATAATGCGGCGGATCATGTGCTAGGTTTTTAGGCATTAGTGGAACGGAATTACACACCTCAGAAGAGAATAAAAGTTCAAGATCATTTCTATTCAAAAAAAGAAATGCGGACCTTTAAAAGAAAGGATACTAAGGGTGAAACAAAAGATGCATAAACTGAATCTACGAATCCTAAACGAGTTTAACTCAGTATCCAGATTTTGTATAACATTGCATGAAGGAAAAGAAGTGAGAACCCACAAGAACTAAGACCATACACACGAAACAGGTAACGAACAGGAAATCAAGATTTCATGCGCATTTTGAACGCCCTATTTCATGAATGACTTGAAACTTTGCAAAACCAGTTTCATTCATAGCAAGCCACAGCCCCACAATGTTGTCCTTAAGCAGAAGGAAATGGAAGAAAATGATAAGATTAACGAGAAGTAGCTTAGTTCGATATATGTTGCCATCTAGACCATAAAATTCCCTTCAGAAGCACCACCATAACAAGTCCTGAGCTGAGGAAATTAGGAGAGTGATTTTCTATATTATCTCTAATTATCCATATTTAGCTGAGCTTCTTCCACATCAACAGAAGGACGATCACAATTCAGCCCAAGTCGAATGACATATTAAAAGAAAAGAAAAAAAGAAACAGGTAGTAATGAAGTCTCTCGCACTACACATGGATCACAAAATGCTCAAACCACTGCGGTCAGACTGCAACGATACAACGGATTATCGATCGTTCTCTGAGGGTATAGACAGAAAGAACAGAGTGTATCTCAGAAACCCACCAGTGATCAAACATGAAACCTTTAGAAACAGAAACAGAGGAATCTGAAAAAAAGGAAGTGGACAAAAACAGAAGCAAAAGCAAAAATAAAGTCACGAGCCTGAGATGCACGAACTATTAAACTCTCTGTGAATCTAAGCCAAACGTGGGGACATTCATAGAAATGATCAAAGATGAATAGGCTGGTGACCCTGGATGTCAGTATGTGATGTACGTACAAACCTTGATCAGTCAACAGAAGAAGTGAGCTTGCTTGGGAGTAAAGTGAAGAGCAACTTGACGTGAGTGTGGACTTATCAATGTCCACACTTTCTTCTTTTGTGAAAAGCAGGTCCTCACCTTCTAACCGGTTTCCACCACGTAACTACAAACTACTGGTCAAAAGCTAATGAGTTTGTCGTTTCAGAATTTAGTAACATACTTGCAAAGCAATTGCACTTACGTCTCTCTACTTGCTCATCTCTTTACTCGAGATGATACACGATAAAAGCGAATCTATTGAAAATTTCAACCTTGAAATTTTGACGATAAATTCCGTGAACCCCCCCCCTCTCTTTCTTTACCTAATTACTAAGCGAGTCATAATCATGGAAGGGCGGAAAAATTCTACTCGGAAGTAAGTAGCATCCGAATCATGATTTTCTATCATTATTTATTAAGTTAAAACTCTTCCTATTCTACATAAACTTTAGTTTTTCATAGATACCACAAATCTTCGGAATTTTAATTCTTAAGAATATTGAAAAACACCCACAGTCTAAATTCAAAATGGGTTGCATGCAAAGGAATTCCTCCTTGGAAGGGAATGAGCTCAGCTATGGGGAAACTTCGTGAAGGTTCTAGAATTTTGAGCCGGGTCGGCCTCTAGTGTGGATCTATTAGGAATATGTTGGATGGTGGTGGGATTTGATTTGAAGTAAGAGCCCATTGATGTTGCAAGCTTAAGAGCCGAAACCCATGAAACCAGAGATGTGGCCCATGTTTGAGCCGGGCTCAGTGGCCCAGCCCGAAGTCCCATTTTTCCAAGGAAAATAATTTTGGGATTTTGAAAAAGATAAAGGATCAGAAAAATGGAAAAAAAAATTAAAAATGGTTAGAAACTCAGACTTTGATTGGGTTGTTAGATTATAGCACTAGGTGTAGCTTAGTTTTATTTATTTTTATAGAATTTAGCTCGTGGGGGTTGCTGTCTTGAGGCTCAATGACAACGCAATGTTATATTTTTGACATACTCATACTAAATTATCCATTTGCACTATATCTTGAATTGCTCTTTTATTACTATTTTGATCAAGTGGCCCTAAGTCTTTTATATCGCTTTTGTGTTGTGATTTCCTTGTTTAAGTTAAATGGTTAGATTACATTTCAAAATCAGAATAATAGTAAAGAGAATCAATAGATACTTAGCAGGTGAGAGCTTTAGGACTCGTGATTGGATAAAAAGACTGCAAGTTTACGCTTAGTTGATAATCAATCAAGTTAGGGTACTAAAAGTGCATTAGTTTGAACAACTAGTGTAATCAAGTCCTCAACCTTAAATCTTTTGTTGCATAAGAATTGAGATATACTCCATGTATCTCACTTAGCTCTTAACTGGCCTCAATAGGCTAGTAACGACTCTCTCACATAATAGTATTCTTTTAGGATTAACCAAAAAATTTAATGAATTCTCCAAAGTCATGATAGGTAAGGTTTGGGAGAACCGCATCGATTGAAAATAGTTGCTTCCAACTCGACATTACCTCTAAACCTGTATTCCCCGGACCATTAGGAGGGTCGCTACATAATGGAAGCACAAACATCTTGCAAATATGGAGGAATTTTAAAGCTGTCTTGGCGGTCCCAAAATAACTCATAAAGCAGAAGATCAAGTGCTAGGTTTTGAGGCATTAGCGCAATACAATTACATACATCAGCATATAATTAAGTTCAATATCATATTTATTGAGAAAAAGAGATTAGGACATTTGCCGTAGAGCTTCTGCTTGGCATGGGCAACATCGGACTCGAGCTTGGGGACGCGGGAAGCGATGACCATGGAGGTGATCTTACGATCTAGATCGAGCTGGTTGTAAGGGTTCGTGGGCATCACGACGAGTATCTACTCAGCGAGGTCATTGGAACGTACCTAATTCCAATGCCACACCCCTCTGAAACGTCACACACAAATTCGTAGCTTGCTGGTGAACGGAGATGTGTAAATTTGAAAAAATGATCAAAATAAAATAAATTGGAATTGATTTATTTTGTTAAGAGAGAAATGTAAGTTGGGCTTTCATCAAGCCCAATATATTAAGACATTGTCTATGTTTAGCCCAAAACCAAAGCTGGGAACCTGTTTCATGATATGGGATTAGCTCAGGGCCGGACTTTCACCACAATCTTCATGCTCCGCCCAAGACCCAACCTCTAAGCTCCATCATTAACTCGACAAGCTGGTTCATGGAGTAGCCTATTCTTCAAAAACAACAATTTAAGAAGAAAATTTGCTAAAAATAGTCTCCAGTTTTGATC
>JANUWG010000719.1:0-10698 GCA_025175695.1 Eugenia klotzschiana
TTTTCTCTCTTTTTGAAAAATGGGAAATATTTGAAGAAGTGGGCGTGGCAAATATTGGTTCATAGTTCACCGATTCAATGATTGCCTCAAGATAGCGTTGGCCCCAGTACAAAATAATCACGAACGATGTACCTTATAAGCAGGCCTATTGATTGCCTTTGTGGTGGTTGACTAAGAAAGTGCACAAATTTCATCCAATCTCGTCAAGGATGGAACAAACTTGGCTGCAAAAACAAGAGAGGTTGTTTTCAAATTGCTTGTCCGAATGTAACGGTATGTTTATTTCACGAAAAAATAATAAAAATGATTACTTATATGACTTACATAATGAATGAGTGTAAAATGATTTCTCGTCCACAAGTAATGATTGGACATAAGTAATAGTCGATAATGATTGGACATGTAACGAGAGTGTAGTTGGGGTGTTACGAGTCGAATATGTTTCTTCATGAATCTTGGCCATGTGGCAAGTCAAAGTTTCTTCTATTTTACTAGCATGAGGTGCATATAAGATATGAGGCACTCTTATCTTGTAGACTTCATTGTTGGGTGGTCGTTGAACAAAAAGAGTTGGAGATATGAAAATAGATGTTTTCTCGTTTTCCCGATGCAATTCGAAACATCATCCAAAGAGAAAGAAAAATTATGTGTGAATCAAACATTTAAACGTTGCCAGAGGTTAAACTGTTTTGAGTTACGAAAAAAGAGAGAGTTGAAGGGTGAGTGCCGCAAGATTTTGATCAAGTAAAAGTCAATCCGACACGGAGCGAAAGGGTAAAACCGGGGCGGGTGTGTCGGCAATTGGGCTAGTGGATCCGAGCCCAACTCTTCCCCTTTGCTCCTGTGGGGCATTTGGAATGTTAAGAAAGAAAAGGGGCAGACTTTTAAATGCATCAGACCAAGTTTGTATAGAACAAATTGACCAGAAAGGCTGGACATCTTGGTCCTGTGGTCCAATCTGTGCAATACTTATAAGCCAATCGTTGTGAAATTCGAAAACAACCGGCTGGGCCAGCCACCTGAATTGCAGAGCAGGCCCAGGCCCAGGCCCAATTCACTTTCGAAGTACGGCCCCTATTCTGAAGAGTCGAGATGAAATAAATTGCAAACCCCTATGATAATCGGGAGAATGCTAGATGTGGACTAGACACTACAGTACAAGGTTACTATAGAGGCCTAACTATCTATGGTATTGTATTATCGATGGTATGCGATACCATCCGGGACATTTTAGCAATTAGCTGAAGCGGATCGGATATGAACTAATACTAGCGTTACTGTGTTAGAAAGTCCAATCAAAAAACTTAAACTGACAGGTAGAGAGAGATTAAATGAATATAAGGACCATTTAAGATCCGTTGTCAGGCGATGTGGGACGGCAACTTCAACACCCTCTCTTACGTGCAAGTCGGATTACGAGCGGCACGTGAAATTTGACTAATGAGGGGTGAACGCACATTTGCGGGCAACACTGATTTTGATACCACGTTAGGTTTAGAGAAATAGATAATGGAATGGATAATTTACCATTGGGCGCAATGCCACTATAAATATACATACAAGGAAGGAAATGACGAAAATCAAAGGAATTAAGAAGATAACATTCAAAGGTAAATTTCCCAGGAGAAGAATGTTCTTCACTGAAAGCCATAATACGCAGTTACTTTCTTCCATAGTACATAATGCTATTTATATTAGTGATGCTATATGTCACTCACGATTTCCTCTCATGAATTATGCATGATTTCCTCTCACGATTTACTCACGATTTTCTCTTGATTTTCAAAATATTCTCTCCACATGTCACTCACGATATATCCACGATTCCCTCTTGATTTCCAAAATCTTCTCTCCATGTTGCTCTTCACCTTGCGAGAAACCAAAACCTCTTCTTCAATGGTTGATAACTGCGCCTTCTGATAGTTCACCGATATTGTTAACCTTATTAGCCTCCCTCAAACTGGGATTAGGTGGAAAGCCTAGTCCCAGTTTGTATCGTAACCTGCAATGATCAAACTACGGCAAAGCTTTTGTAAATATATCAGCAATTCGATGAGCAGCAGGAGCATAGCGGACTTCAAGTGACTTGAGAGCGACTTTCTCTCGAATGAAATGAAAATCGATCATCTCCACGTGCTTTGTTCTTGCATGAAGGATTGGATTCGCTGTCAATGAAATGGCTGAGCGGTTATCACCGTAAGGCAAAGTCGGACTCGTGAGCCAAATATCCAAATCTCTCAATATAAATGAAACCCATGTATGATCGACCATGGCAGAAGCTAAGGCTCTGTATTTAGCCTCCCTTGATGACTTTGACACTGTCACTTGCCGTTTTGTGGACCAGGAAATGATATTCGACCCCAAGAAGGTGCAAGACCCGATCGTTGACATCCGAGTCTCAGAACAATTGGCTTTCACATGTGTTAGAAATAGGCCCGGACCGATAAAATTAGCTTCAATGCCGAGAAAATAGTGAAGTCATCCGAGATCTTTCATAGAAAATTTTCTGCTTAAAGCTTCTATTTTCCTGAAGTAAAGATGATGAGCTGCCCGTCAAAATAATGTCATCAACATACAATAATAATATTAAGGTGTGCTGACCCATGTGAAGAACAAATAACGAAAGATCGGTAGAGCTGCAATAAAATCCTCGTTCCAGCAAAAAGTTGCTGAATTTTTCGAACCAAGCTCACGGAGCTTGTTTCAAACCATATAACCCCTACTCGAGTAAACAAACCACGTTCGGCATCGTAGAACTCACAAAACCCGAAGGTTGTTCTATGAACACCATCTCATTCAATGACCCCGTGAAGAAATGCGTTCTTCACATCCAGTCGATGGATAAACCATCCTTTAACGATTTCCACGGAGAGGACAATTCTCGTGGTTGCCTGTTTGACAACAGGACTAAAAGTTTTAGTGAAATCAACGCCTTCCTCTTGATGATACCCTTTTGCCACTAATCGTGCTTTCAGTTTATCAAGGTTTCCTTCCGCATTCAACTTGGCTTTGAACACCCACTTACATCCAACGATATTCATTTCCGAAGATCTTGGTACTAGCTCCCATGTTTGATTTAATTCAAGAGCTTCCAATTCTTCTATCATAGCTTTCCTCCAACTCGGGTGACTTAGTGCTCCTTTAATTGTTTTCGTCTCTTTTGGGATCTCACGGGCTGTAGAGAGAACATACTTCGGATTGGGCTTCCTTATTCCCGATTTCAACCTTGTTTGCATCGGGTGAGTAGACTCTTGTTGAGTAGATGGAACTGGTAAATCACTTGAGGCAGAGACTATCGCTTCTTCATGTGTTTCACCGTCTGTGCATGGTTCTTGTGAACCCAACTGGGGTTGCTGCACATTTGTCTCATTTGGCAGTTCATAATTTTGTTGTCCAGAGTTGTTATCATGTTTGCCCTTCGCTCACCGTTGTTTCAGATTGTCTAGTAAAGAATTCCACTCCTTGTCACCAAGTCTGATACAACTGTGAATTCCCAGGAAAAACAATTCTCGATTGATCAGAAAATGGAAATCTCGTCTCATCAAATATCACGTGACGACTTTCATGCACCCTTCCTGTAAGCGGATAAAGACATCGATAACCTTTATGTCTCTTACTGTACCCAAGAAAAACACAGGGTAATGAGCGTGGATCGAACTTTGTTGCACCATACGGTCTAAGGTGTGGATAGCACTCACACCCGAAGACTCAAAGAAACCCATAGTCAGGCTCTTTACTAAAGAGCTTACCACACGGACTGCTCATTCCCAACACTGGTGATGGCAGCAGATTGATGAGAAACGTGGCAATCAGAAACGCATCGACCCAATAAATCAACGGTACCCGTGCATGGTAGAGCATAGAAAGACCCGACTCAACGATGTGCCGATGTTTCCTTTCGACATTTCCATTCTGTTCTGGCATATATGGATAGGAGACCGACATTTTAATTCCTTTCTCATTCAAATGATTTACAAGCTAGCTGCTATTGAATTTCCCGCCACTGTCGCATTGGAAAGATTTAATTAGACTGTCAGATTGGTTCTCAATAAGGTTTTTGGAACATGACAAAGATGGAAAAGAACTCAGACTTTCTCTTCATTGGATACACCCATGCGAACCGTGAAAAACTGTCTATGAAGACTACATAGAATTTAAACCGTTGAAAAGATTCTACCGCGGCAGTCCCCCCACACATCACAATAGATTTTTTCAAGTGGTTTACTAACCAAGGATTCTGAGATATTGAAGGGCAGCTTGCTGCTTTTTCCAACTTGGCAGCTTCCACATATTCTCTTTGTCACCTGTGTAGATTTGATCTTATTGTTGTTCTCCAGAAACTTTATTATCTGATAGTTTGAGTGCCCAAGCCGAAGATACCAAACTTCACGACTGGCGATCCGCTGTCTTTGAGAGTACCATGCCTCTGTTTGTGCTTGATTTACTTTGTAAAGACCTCGACATTTCTTTCCTAGATTGATTACCGAATCCGTCAGATGATCCTTAATAGATACACGAACTTCATCAAAGATTAGTGAGCAAGGGTAATCGTTAGTCAACTTAGACACCGAGATCAAGTTTTTTTTTTAATCTCTAGGACAACCAAAACCTCATTTAAAGGAAATGAATGCAGTTTAGTAGATAAAGATGTTGAGCCAATATGGGTAATGGGCAAACAAACTCAATTCCCTACCATTACCGTGTCCGAACCATAGTAAGGAGAGAAAGAATTGAGGTTACCAATCGATGATGTGATATGGGCTGTTGCCCCAAAATCCGGCACCCAATCTCCTCCTTGATCATCCTCCAAGTGAAGAGCAGCTAAGGGCGCGCATGACAACCATTCTGTTTCAGAAACTCATTCTGGAACAGAAATAAATTTTTCTATTTCTATTCCAGAATGAGTTTCTGAGCCAAAAAAATGCGTTTGATAACGACATAGAATTTCTGTTCCTGGAATAGAAATTCGTTTGATAATGACATAAAATTTCTGTTCCTGGAACAGAAATTCGTTTAATAACAACATAAAATTTTTACTTATGAAATAATTTTTTTTAAAAGAATACAAAATTTCTATTTCTAAAATTTTACTTCCAAAACTTTTCTTTGAAAATGTTCTAAAGAAGGTAATAATTTCCACGCTTATGCCTTATGCTACTTTCTTTTCTTTCCCTTTCTCACTGTTTTTCTCTTTTGAAATTTGCTCTAGTGCATACTGCTTGAAAAGGCTCTTTAAAGTCCCAACCGGGTGCAATATAATTTTCTCTCTATGTTTAGCAGATCTTGTGGGAACAAAACTTGGTAGGGCTCACCATCTTTTGATCCTGCCCTCCGCAATTTCTAGTGCAATTAAAAACATTGATATCTTCTAGTTCATATTTTTGCAATCCAAAACGATCCAGAGGGACCAATGCCTGCATAACCTGGAATTTAGCTAATGGTTGAGCTAACAAGCATTTTAACTAGTGCTCCAACAAAAAAGCATAATTCTGACAAAGGCACAAAAACTTGAAATTTAGCTAATGAGCAGAAACCAATTGCTCAATCTGTTCTCTCATATCATTGTCATCCTCAAAATACAAATAAGAATCCCAAAAACAACATGACATTATGAGAGCCAAGATAGGAAATTCTCAAATACAAATAATGAAAATGCATAACAAAAGTTAAGAACACAATTTCAAGAAATCTCCGCCATATTATGATCTCTTGCCATTTCATTGGCAATAGCTATCTTAAGCATGTTCATCTCGGTTCCCTCCGCAGTCGATGCATCTGATATAACTTCATCTTGTGTAGGTCCAAACGAGTACTCCGGATTTCCATATAGTGAAAAGTTCTTGTCCATCCTGTCTTGATCACGGATGAAATTATGGATAGCACAACATGCAATTACAACACATGCTTGCTTTCGAATTGAAAATGAAGGCATGTGTCTCAAAATGAAGAAGCGGTTTTTTAATGCCGCAAATGATCTCTCAATGACATTCCTCAATGAAGAATGCCTATAGTTGAACAATTCTCTTGCTGTTCTTGGGCGTCTCGATATACCCCTATAATCATTTAGATGATAACGTTCACCTTTAAAAGGAGTTAAAAATCCCGGAGCTGTTGCATAACCAGAATCTACCACGTAGTATTTGCCTAAAACAAGATATTCATAAATCGGTCATGATACGTAACCACAATATAATCACAAAGGAAATTACTTCTTATAGAACAAGCAAATACCTGGTGGTGGTCGAGGAAATTCCAAACGAGGAGTCTCGAGTGCTGCCGTAAGCACCCGACAATCGTTGGCAGATCCTTCCCAACCAGCATATACAAAAGTAAATTTCATATCAAACGAGCAAACACACAACACATTCTGAGTGGTAATTCCCTTCCTGCCTCTAAATGGAATCTGCTTAGCCACAGGTACAGAAGCATGCACATGGGTGCCATCAATAGCGCCTACGCAACCCTATCATTTTATCAACACAAGATTATCAACAAATTAAAACTGATGGTGTAGAGGAATGTATGAAAATCATACCTTGAAGTAAGGTTCATGTTGAGGATTCATAAGAATTTCCTCTGGGACGACATCAAAGGAAGGTGGTACGATAATCTCTTTTGCGAGTTTGAGAACCGCATTTAACACTTTGGTGAAGTACTTGCTGATAGTTTGTCCCGAACGTTGGAACCTCTCACATAAATCTCTATTGGAATTCTTGTGACAAATCATTGATAAGAAGATAGCAACTTGTTCATCGACCTTAATATATCGGCTATCTTCCAACCAACCTCTTTCTATCATCAAACCACAAAGATTGAGAAAGACATGTCTCTCCATTCTAAAAGCTTCTTGCACTCTATCAGAATGTCCACAAAGAACCTCCCTTACCCATTCAGGTCCTGACAATACACTGTCCCTAATTGGTTCTCTTGTATGCATGGACATATCCATTGCAACAATGCACAACCATGCCATCACTATATCAATATCAAAATCATCAAACTCCTCCTGAACTGATTGAACTGATGTTACCTCATCATTATTCACGCTACTTCCATCCCCCTCCATATTACCTATGCCATTACACAAGATAAGAACATAAACACAACAGATAAGTAGGGAATTCAATAACATTGAACATTAGATACAACGTCATAATAATTGCATTATAAGAAAAACCATAGCAACTCAATTACATAAGTCATAGAGTAACATCCATAGCATATCAATTCCAAATACAAATCCATAGCATATTTCGCAACATATACTTAAAGATATTCAAGAAGTCCACGTCTCCTTTCAGGTAGAGCTATCATGAAAGCCTCTCTCCAAGTAGCATTAAGGCATGCTTGGTTCACAGCTTTATTGTAAATATTCTGGTCCAAGTCAGACATGTCATTCAGGACGCCAACTACTGCTGCAACGGAATAGGGGTCTACAGGTGATGGGGCTTGTGAGGTGACGGAGCCACTTGTTGATTGACTCATCCTTGCTTTGATCATTTCTTGAAGGGCTTTGCAAGTGCCAGAAACATCAAATGTGTTGCTCTTTCTCCTCCTCTTGGAATTTGGAGTCCTATCTAACTGGTGCTTCTCACGAACTTGGGTGGAAGACACGTCAGGTACAAAGGCTTCCTCATGAATGTCTTCCTCATTAAGTTCTTCCGGATCACCTTCTGCACCACTACCACCATTGTCACCACCACCACCACCATTGTCATCTCCCTCTGACAACGCCAAGGCTTCTGCATTTCCTGATGCATAATCCCCAGTAGCATAGGTATCACCAAACAGAATACACAAATCCGGATACTGAGGAAACCCATCATGCCTGAATCTAGCCCAATCTTTATTCTCCTGCAATTTTTACAATAATGACATACATCAATAACATAATCAAAGCTTCCATCCACAATAAGAACAAAATCACCCAAGCAAAGAGATACCTTGATGTGAGACTCCCATATAGTTGGATCATCCACGACGACCGTTTTGTTGACATTATCCCATCCAAATCCAGATTGCGAGAGAAGCTTCTTAAAGCTACTATATTGTCTCCTCAGTTTGTTTGTCTTGTTCTTCAATTGAATTAAAGTCAAGTTGAGTTTTGTCCGTTTATTGAATTCGACATGTATGTTATTCCACCCTGTTTTGTTGTAGGTAGAGGTGGTGCGGTTTCCCTTTCTCATCTCTTCTACCAACAGACTTACAAAAAAATTGGTCAAAGGCTCAGTCCACTTTACCATGACAATCTCTTTTTGGGATTCCATCTAACCTTAACTGGTTGAGCATCAAAAGTAGATAGGATCAAAATAGGTTGAGCATTGCTTCGTCAAAAATAGGGGAAGGGGAAAAGGCCACAAAAGCATAATCAATAGATTTATACTTGAAAGAAAACTAAATCATGAAAAGTCCACAAAAGCATAACTAAAATGTGGTCTGCACAAAAAAAAAGGTATAAAAATGGGAAAATAGAGAAAGACCCCAAAGTTTCCGAGAGCTGGTGCCTCTTTGAAGGGGTTTGGTGAGACATTAGGGCATTTAGATTGGGATCGAATTAAATGTGGTCTGCACATTTCGAAACTTGCTGAATTCTTTTCCTGCTCTCCCCGCACACGAAAGGAAAACATTAAAATTCATTACAGACATCAGTAGAGCTACAAACCTAATGCCTAAAGCCGCAGCTCCATCTCAAGTAAAACCCATTATCCATCATCAAATCTGTCTCGGGCACACTTGTTTTTTTGGAGCTCACGTTAGGTTTTTCAAAGCTATAGAATGGTTGTCTCTTGCCCAACCGAACCTCAACCCGAAACGGAAACAGATCCAACACTGAGACATTAACTCCTAAATCGGACTTTGCAGTTCATAAGTCCACATAGCAACAAAATCCCAAATCAGACTAAACTAAGCCAATTGCAGTTCATAATTCCACACAGGAACAACACTAACCAGAGCTGATACCAGAGTTGACTAGAGCTGATAACACAAGAAAACGCACAACTAACATAACACAGACTTGGCAGAGCTGCTTAAATAGTCACTCACAAGAAAACGCACAAACAGCCACTAACCAGAGCTGATACCTGCTTAAATTCCCACAATCGTGCTCAGGACCCAAAAAAATAAGAAACGGAGACTTGGCAGAAAGAAGGTGGTCCTGCGAAAAAAACCAGAGCAATTTCAATATCAACAAGTAGGTTATGAGTGAAAACTTGAAAAAGCCTGGAACCGCTCGTCTCTTATCGATGGTAATGTACCTCTTGGCAGCGTTGCCACATATTTATCCACATCATTGCACATGATTAGTTGCGCAATCGGTATCGGTTGAGGCCGAATTTTCTTGCTGAAACTTTTAGTCACGTGCTTTCACATGCATTTTTTTTTTTTATGTATGTATAATACGATGAATGTTTCCTCAAGCTAAATTCGGTCAGAGGCGACGTCAGAGACACATTACAACAGGTTCCTAAAATTGTGGGGCAAGTTGCAAAATCGAAACGAAGCGGGAGAATTTGCAAAATCCTAATAACTTGAGGGTCCAGTACGTAAATTCATCATGAGTCGAACTGTCGAAGGATCCAATGACGACACGACACCAGCGCACCGTTTAAACCCCGCCACGACCACGAGAGCTGGAACTCGACTCGGAGCGTCTCGAGTCATGTATCGGATGATCCATCTCTCTCTACCTTCTCTCTCTAGACCTCAAGCTCAGGTGCATCTTCTTCTTCTTCGTCTTCTTCGCTTCGTTCTTCTCACGCACTCATTCCCTCGCGGGTCCTTCTCGCTTCCACGCATTGGTTTTTACCCATTTCTGCTGATTCTTTCGCGGTCTCGTGCTTCGTTCCTTCGGCAGGTGAGGCTGGCGTCACTGTTCCAGCGACTACGGACGGATCATGGATGGTGGGTTTCCTTGTCCGGTGGCTTACTTTGATGTTTTGCGCTCTCTTGGATTCAATTGAACCTTGTGAGGTTGTTTTCATGTGCTCGTTGCGCGTTTCTATTCTTCATTCGTGTGTTTGATGAAGTCTTGGGCTGAGAATTGGGTGGATGAGCTCGTGTGTTGCATTTTATTCGTGGATGTATTTGGAGGCTAGGCTGGGTAGAACAATCACTTTTCACCGAATCTGAACTGTTTTAATCGTTGTATTTCGGCCATTGGAGTTCGCTCCAGTATCTGACTTACCGTTACTTTTAGTGGAAGATTGCTTGTTTGGTTGGAGAAAGAGAGAAGCAGCTATTTGGACTTGGTGCATGGTGTCTTCAATCTGTTAATTGATCCTTGTCAAACTCATATGCCTTTCCTTATTAATTTTGTGCAAACCTGTCTAGAGTCTAGACTAAAGTAGTTTCATCGCTTTATTTACTCTCTTCACTTGGAGATAGGAGTTTGCATGCATATGGATGTGGATAGGACTGTAAATCAGAGTGTCTATACTCGTGCATTTGTCCGTGCTCGCACAAACGCATGTACTTGTGCTGGTGTGTGTTGGTGCATGTGGAGAGCAAGCCCCGAGGCATTTCATGGCTTACTGCCGGTCTCATGAGAGAGATGGGAGTTTGCTACTGTTCTTTTTCTTTCGTCTTAATTCTGCAGTGCCAGAAATTTGTAATGTGGTTAGTTATGGAGAGCTGCTGCTCCAATAAGATCGATTACAAGGAAAAGAATCACTTAGATCTAACAAGGAATGGCTACGG
>JANUWG010000720.1:0-10698 GCA_025175695.1 Eugenia klotzschiana
ACAAGAATTTTTGAACAGCGAATAACCAGAGCTATTACTCACTACATCCAAAAATTTCCATTAATGAAAGATGTAAATCCATTGGAAAATCAAAACTACGCATGTCGGATGAAATGGTTGTTGCTATTTGCTCCAATAACGAATCATTGGTTTAAGTTTAACTGAATAACTAAATAAAATAGATAGACTTTTGTCATACCATCAGCTGTTGGCTCTCGCTGGACATCGCGAGAGATACCGTACCCTGCACCACGAATACGAACCTGAACAGAAATTAAGCTCTCAAGTTCTCATTGACCAGAAAGTTTTTTCTTTCCAAAGAAAAAGAGATTCCAATTGTCCAAATACAAAGCAGAAAAGAAATCTCTGGTGCAGTTATAACGAGAATAGAAATGGAAGAAGAAAAAAAGAAAGAACATATGGACCTTTCTGTGTCACTAGGAGGAAGTCCTGATCTTGAATTTTCTGCACAAAGCATAGTAATAACACGTAAAATGGGGAATTCAGAGTGATACCAAATCATCATGGTCGGGACACAACTTGAATGAAATTTGAGCAATTCTTGGAGAGCTATATACTGAACAAGAATCATTTTAACTAACATCATAGCCAAGACAAATGCATATAGAAGCATCTACTCCTGCAGCATCAATGCCAAGTTAGGTAATCTGAAAGTGCTGTGTATTGTTCATTTAAGTGGCAGCTATATACACCATTTTATGCTTAACTTACAGACCACTAATTCAATCTGATGCAACCTCCTTATAGAACAGCTCAAGATAGAGAAATAGAAGACATCAGGCATCGAGCAATGGTATCGACTTGACCAGCTGCCCAGATAGTAGAGACATGATGCAGCAAACAACCACAAAGAGATGCAGCTTTGGCAACTGTCTCAGATAAGCGAGACATAGGAGCTGATTCTTGATCACCATGGTTTGAGTGTCTTTTATGGTCTCCACTATCCAGGAAGCTTTAAGTAGTCTCTCGATATAGATGATAGCCTGTCGAATATCAGGACCCCCTCGGTTTGATTGATTCTTGATTGCTTCGATCCTTAGCATTTTCTTTTCTTCCTTTTTTTGGGGCATCCTCAACGGATTAGTATAAAATGCATAGGAGATGCAGTGAATGGTAGCAATAACATTCCATGCATACACCAGGAGCTTCATGCAGCTGCTGATACCAAAGAAGCAGCAAACCTTGCATTTTCGCTAGATACATGACGAAATGTGAACCCATTGCTGGTGTTATTAAGTATGCTGCCAATGTGTTAGTCCTGAGAAATGTATTTAAAGACCTTCAGCCACAAGACAATTCCTGACCACATAAGCATAAGATAGAACAATTACCAATCAGGTAGAGGGCTGAATACTTGACTTTCTGGTGTTATTAGAGCATGGTCTGTTCTGTAAATACTTCTGGTGAACCCCGGCAAATCTGCCAGGGGGGGAAATCTCTATCAGTGGAAACAGGAAAAGGGGAAGACCATCTTTAACCATTTGCCTCGGTAAACTTTCAATTTCATCATCAACAAAGACAGCAAAAGGTTTTTCTTAGAAAATCTCTTCGCATTGTTTAGGACCGATTCAAGGCCCTAATGAATTGACCTTGGCCTGGCAAACTGTGGCAGTTCTGGGAATGCAAACAACCAAACCAGAGCTTGAGAATCTTTACAACTTGTTTCGCAGCTGAAAATTTTGCAGACATTGAGTCCGATAGATATCCACCTTGAGCAGTAAAAGGAGACTAGTATTCGTTTTCCAATTGGAATCATCAAGTTCGCTGAGAGAGCCAACAAATTTCACAATCTAAAATCAAGCATTTCGTTAGTCCATCAAGAGAAAGCACATGCTGATTCAAATATTTTCCGTTGGAATGAATCATGTCACAGTCCTAAGACATCACAACCAGCCCCTAAAAATCCTCTCTGTTCATCCAAACAAAAAAAAACATGAATTTGATCTTAATAAGTACGATCGAAAAGTTCTGCGGAGATTTGAGTCAAGGTACAAATAAAAAGAAATAAAAAACAATATTGCTTCACCCAATGAAGAAATTATCGCAACTTCCGAAATGGATTAACAGAAAAAGAATAGAAGCTTTACTCGAAAGACAAATTGATTTAGAAGCATTTCGATTAAGCTTTTTGTAGTGGCAAGAAACAAGCTTAATCAGAATCTGCCATTTCCAAGATTGACAAAATTTACCAAATGTACGTAGCTTCCGAACCTTGAAGGTGAGAAGGGGACAGTGTAGGATTCGTGACTTTCCAGTACAAGGGCCTCGACTCCGAGTTCGGAGTTTCTTTGATGATTGAAGGCGCAGCGCAAAACCCATCTCCACTCAGGGCAACTCTGAAAAGACCTGAACGATTTCGACCCACAAAATAAATCTCTCTGCCCAGTAAGAAAAATCAAAACTTGGGCACAGAATCGAGCTCTGTTAAGCAAATGCATTTGCACAGCTCTTGGTGATTTCCCACTATTCCTCCACAAACAAACAGACAGAAAGCAGGGGAGGTCGAATAGAAAGAAAGACTTTGGAGAGTGCACTTACTGAGGGTGACAAGGAAGATTTTCAGAGGCTGTGACCATCCCGAACAAGCAAAGGGATGATGCTTCATCCTGAGTACGAGTACGAGATTGAGGTCGAGATTGCGAGCGGGAGTTGCAAAATTTTGGACTTTTCCAGTTCCTTCGCAATTCACAGTGTTCCTTCCACCTTTTTCAGTGCCTCATGTGTGGTTTGTCGGGCTCCGAAGACAAAATGGCTTCCACGTTGGAAGCTATGGTATAGACTGGGGAATATGAATTGCTTAGGAGCAAGAGGCATCCACTTGTCTGAACCCGAGTCTACTGTGCTGGACACGTGTGAGCAGTTGATTTGGTGGATCCTATGTGGTGGAGCCTGGTGGGACCCACAAGGTCCACAGTAGAGGCCAACCCGGTTCGGTGGACCCGGATCTACGGGGAGGAATTTCCAGGAGCAATCGTCCCAAAAGGTAATCGATTCACCAGCAAAAAGGCTCTTTTCTTCTTCTTAGTTTCATTTTCCCTTTTGCTCTTTCCATGAAGATTTATTGGACCAACAAACAGATGCTACGTGCTAGGTTTGACCGAGAACCGACCCGCTAAGTGAGAATCGTGAACCGTCCATTCGTTTCTTGGACTCACCTGAAAATCGAACTATTGATCCGGTTCGATTCTTTGGTTTATAACATTTTGGCATTATTTTCAACTTCATGTAACCAGGCAATCCTATCAGTGCATTTCTTTCTATGGATCTCCTTGCTGATGATGTATCTGACGTAGAAGTTACGCTAAACCTAACAATTTCTAGCTGTCGAAAGAACCTCTGCCTGCCGAACATGTTCTTTATTCCACAAAGTAGATTGCCATCAAAGATCCCCACAGACACCCTCTTTATTCATAGGTTTTTTTCTCCACTATGCCCCTGATTTCATCGAAACGAGCTAATTAAAAAAATAACCACCCTTGATCCTATCGAACCAATTACTTCATTCGTGGATCGGCTTTTGCCCGGTATTACCTAAAAAAGAAAATAGAATTGAACCCTTACTCCCCTCTTTTAGATATCACGCAGTGGGCATGGGACAATGTCGTCTTTAAGGCTTAAACGATTTCTTTTTCATTCTACCAATCCAAATCCCAATTCGTCTAACACGAGGAAAGTATCCTCCCTTTTCAGTGGCATGGGCTTCTTCTTGTGATGACACTTGAGATCAAATCATTTGAGCCGGGTGTGGGCTAGAACACCCACCTTGCCTCCGTTGAACTGATGTGGTTACCCCATCTACAGCTAAATCGACGTCAACGTGCTTGGGTCCCACTTGCTTCAGGCTCACATTCCTTATTTTAGCTGGTTTATGGGGGTTGGGCACCCTCCTGAGCATTGTTTTGTATGTTAGAATTCAAACCAGTTTCCAAAAGTCTTTGCTCTGAGGTTTCTTTCCGTATTCCCTGGAGTTCAGTCCATTGATAAGCGAAGATGTCTTTCGAGCCGAAGGTAATTAGCATTATTCAGCCATAGTTGAGAGATAGCCTGAATTAAAAAATATATATTATATAAATAAATCTGGTTCGGTTGATCTAGGTGGATGGTTCCCACCTAAAATCGAGAATTGAATTGGTAGTCGTCAGTTCCAACAAATTAAAACTAGGAACCGGACCGGTATTCATTGGGAACCACCCAAAATCAGCCGATTTGGTCCGGTCTGGTTTAGTCTGGGTGGATCCTGATTCTTTTGGACACCCTACTAAGTGCCATAAAGAAAATTTGGAAAGTAAAGCATGTCATCGTTTCTCCTTTTGCGAAGGGTTTTCCCCTTTCAAGCTCAGATTTTTACTAGGAAATTCTGTGAAATTAACAATGTATTCAATATAATGGACAAAATCATAATTTGGGATTCTCAAAACAATTGTCATCCAATCGCATAAAACTCTCGTATCCCAAAATCTTTCTAATCTTGCAACTGTTTAAATTCAATTTCTCATCGGGCTACAAACTAGAATGCTTTACGTATGTAGAACTCCTTCACCTTTCATCACCCCCATGCCCCCGAGCTCTTTTTCTAGTTAGTAGTATGAATGATGGACAGTAGATGGAGAAGAGGTCAACAAAACACGCATTTCTGCATTCCAATTGACCCAAAGCTTGCAAATATGCAACCTGAGCAACAGCCAACTTCAAGACTGTCTTGTCTGAACCAGAGCTGCCGTTACTTCCATTCTGTTTGTAGCCTTACGAAGGTCATTAACATGGTGAAATTACTGTCTATGGTGATAAGCACCTCTAGATATTGGAAAGCTGTGAAGAACTGTGTTGAATTGGCAAGAAGTTTTCCTTTTCAATCTAGGCAGATGAAGGAATCTCCAGCTTCTCAATTGAAGCTAATATTGAATCATTGATGAGGAGACCGGCAGCTATCAAGAGCACAACATAAGAAACACACGATCAAATTTTCCCAGACAAGACTTTTGCATTACCCTGGCGAAGATCTTTCTCCACAATTACTGACAGTAGGCTGAAAAATTTAGTTGAAGTTGTGGGTAGACAGTAGAAACAGGCATTGTCAATGCATCAGGCATACAAATGAAATAGTAACCACGCGAACAAATTTCTGTCTCGTGTCAGAGGGAATTTTATGCAACTTCACGTCCTGGACGAATTTTTCCCCTTCTTCCAATTCTGTACTCTTGGTTTCACAATTACAGCCTCATCACTATGGCGGTTCACGTCCGCTTCCGAAGCGCGGATAGCATTTTTGACCAAAATGTCCATTTCTTTGGCACCTGGGAGAAGGAGGGCATTAGAACCTGTTCTCTTACCCCCTTAAAAATCCTCCGACTGAAGATACAAGAAAGCATGATGACTTTACCTCCAGGCTTTTGCCCTTAGATCCCTTAGTGTTCCTTTTCCTTTTCTTCCTGTCTTTCTTCCCTTGGAAGCGCATCAAAGATCTTAAGAACCTTGTGATCATGGTTTTGTAGTTCCCAAGACAAGCCGGAGCAGTCTCCATGTTTCGTTTTCTCTGGACATTGACAGTCTAACAAAGTTCTTGATCAGGAAACAATGATAAGTAGAATGTACTCAGCTGTCGCTGCTATGCACATCTTGAGGAGCATTCGCATAATTGCGAAGCAAACAATTGATAGGTCGATACCAAAGAATATACACTATTATTGTCCTCTTTTGCGCATGGTAAGGGTGTCTCAAACTTGTGACTTAGTCAAACTTCATGATCACAAACTGGACTCAGCACATTCATAATGTTGTTAGGCATCTTCCATAAAATTTTCTCAGATAACCGGAAAAACTTTTGAATCAAGATAAGGACAGGATTCCTTACTTTGTCTGAAATTCGGTGGTTGTTTGTAGATATAGGTGCTGGGATTAGGGATGTGGATTCGGCGGCGGGTTGAGCCGATTCCTGGAGGTGCCGGGAGTAATGAAGAAGTTCAGCCCTTCTATTGTATCCTTTGCCAGAAAAAGTACCTTCACCCAGAATTTGCCCTTCCTCATTGGGGTAATGAAGGTGGAGGTAGTGACGGTGTTGGTAGTGATGGCGGTGACCCGGATTCGGTGAACTAAGCTTCCTCCTTTGTGGCTTCTCCACATACACCGAGATCAATACTGCTTCGTCTTTGCAGCATGCTGCCTGAAACTGCAAACAAAAGTCATAAAATCATGTCATAGAAAAATTCAGAGAGAGAAAGACAGAGATTAGTATTCACCATTTTGGTGGGCATTCTCAGGAAAGGAGTATCGATCAGATGCAATGAGATGATCTCAGTATGTGCAAGGACATAAACGGGTTTATCTGTTCCTCATAGAAAGTATTGATGCAATTCAGTAAAGGTGGAGACGATACACCAGAAGAGGATACAGATATACAGAACTTTTAAGACTGACAAAATGAGAAGGCTGATAGACAAAATCACTATCTTCGATCTGACCGAAACCAATCTCGATCCATGATGTAAAACAAGGAGCCTCCAAAGGTGCAAATCCGGCAATGCTTTGGTCTATAGTATTCCCCTGGAAAAGGACGACATCGTTGGGACCACAAAAAATGTATTAAGTAACAAACATGTTAGGAAAGTTAGCGAAAGGTTCCAAATCCATTTGGATTCTCTCTCTTTCCGGCAATATGTTACGAGTCATCATATGTAGACTTAGGAACCCAATTTGACTCTTGACCTTTTCCGGGCCAATTAAATGCATTGATTAATAAACATGTTAAGACACAGAGTTCCACGGTCCATCGGCTGAGAAAGCTGGAAAAATTCTGTGTCGGGAGGATTTCAAAGTTGCTGGTAAACTTCCAATCTTGCTGATAAAACCAATAGTGAGCAAGATGTGCTACAATTCACCGAAAGAGACCAGAAACATGTGAGAATTATCGATTTGTGTTTATTAGA
This sequence comes from Eugenia klotzschiana, assembly GCA_025175695.1. NCBI lineage: Eukaryota > Viridiplantae > Streptophyta > Magnoliopsida > Myrtales > Myrtaceae > Eugenia > Eugenia klotzschiana. The sequence goes on from JANUWG010000720.1 coordinate 6,945, forward strand.
GGTGATCATTGGGCCGGTTTGGGCCGGGCCTAATGTGTTACCCAAGATCGCATAAATGATGAGCTTGACCACATCGAAATACGTTCAACGAGAACTATGAAACAATTGGGATGGATACCTCCATTTGTCTCGTGAAAAATAAGTTGTTTTAGAAAAATATTTTTCGATAAATCATTTTTTAGGAAAATAATAATATTTTTCGGTGTTCTGTCGAAACCTGAAAAATGAACTGAAAAATATTTTCCATCATTTGGTATGGAAAAATCGGATTTGATTTTTTCTCTGTGCAATTCTTTTAATAATGTTTTACTTTTATTTATCTTTTTATTTTTCATTTATTTTTTAATTTAAAATTTTAAAATTTTTTTATTTTATCTCTTTTCTTTTCTTTTTTTTCTTTTCCCTTCTTCAGCCGGTTGCCGGCCACAGTGACGGTCGGCGAGCTCTTGCTGGTCTTGGGCGAGCGGCTATGGCTGGTCACCGGTTGGCGTCGTGGCTGGCTATTGGTAAAGAAAGAAAAAAAAAAGGAAAGAAAAGGAAAACATAGAAAATATTAGAATATTAAAATATTAGTAAATTCAAAATTATTTTGAATGTGTTTTTTCATGGGTGGAAAATATTTTCCTTAACTCGTTTATTTTCCATGAAACGAACGCCGAAAAATTCGAAAAACATTTTCCAGGAAGTTGTTTTGCGCGAAACTAAGGGGCCTAAATGTCAACGAAATTTTTTCGTGATATCAATTGAGCCAATTTTAAATGCTAATAAAATGTGAAGAAGGCACATTCTCTATATTCCAATTTCGCATGGAAGTATTGCACTTCACGTACTTTAAGGTGTTTTGAACTATCGAATTGTTAATATTTCTAACACTTGACAAGTATTCCAAAGGGCCTATTCATCATTAATCAAATCCTGTATGTTGATGAGTAAAGCTAGTAAATATCCCTACACCTTAATTTGCGCCACTGAATCTTCATCTTTGCGTTAGGAAATTACATGACTCGACCACATTAAATGGCATTTTATTGCATAAGTTTTTCTTGTTATCTTTTGCTACATCTTTTTTTTTTTTTTTGTACCAATCTTGGTAAATGTTTGCACCTCGAACAATGTCTTGTAGGGCCTACATATTTCGACCGTCCATCGAGTAGGAATGGTTATAAATTGGGGAAATACAATAGGCATGGTCACCAGATTTAGGAGAAAATTGTTAAGAAAGTCATAAATCTATTGCGCTTTTGCCAATTCGGTCATAAACCTTTTAGTTTTGCCAATTCAATCGTAAACCTTTAACATTTGTGCCAATTAAGTTCTAAAACTTTTTTTTGTGCCAATTCAATTCTAAACCTTTTGCATTTATGTCAATTCAATCCGTTGGTCGGCCAATGCTAACACAAACTTTTTTTTGGTCAAAATCTAATTTTTAATATCAATTTTATTTAAACTAAATTCAAAAAATAAGGCAAGATAAAAAAAAAAAGGGGACGCAGGTAGAGCCCTCGTCGCCGTCAGCACCATCATCGGGAAGGACAAAAAAAAGTCCAAGTCAGCGCCAACTGGCTAAATGGATTGAAATGACATAAATGTAAAATGTTTAGTGTTGAATTGACATAATTGCAATAGGTTAAAGATTATTTTATTTTATTTTATTTATTTATTTATTTTTGTAATTCTTCCCTTTGTTTGTGGAAACCCCGTTTGGACTTTTGAGGCATGTATTACCCTGATCTCAAGGTATATTCCCTCTCTCTTTTGGCTTCTTCAAATTCTGAATTTTCTGACTGGTTTTATACTGCAGACGCATTTGACAAATAAATAAAGCCACGCTGGTTAAAATCTTGAACCCTATATAGTCCAAACTGACGTTTTCTATTATCAACACAAGCTAGGGTTTGGACCATTTCAAAGGTGACGAAACGCTTCTTCGAAATGGTGGAAGAAGGGCCAGCTTTTCACGCCATGCGACTGACCCAGAAAAGAAAGTTCGTTAGGGTTTTGGAAAGTTCAAGAAAACAATATTTGGCTCGGTCGCATATGAGATGCTATTTCGTTCCTTCAATAACGAAGGCTTGAATAAGTGTGGTTCCTGGAGACTGTTTGACGAGACCTTGACAAAGCTTTTCAAGCCCAGAAGAGAACAACAGACGACTCAATTGTTGATTTTAAACAATTTAACCGAGCAGGAAGGGGAAGAAATTTCACATTTTCTCCGACTATATATTTGTCTTGTGTGCTTAAATTTGGAGATTAATTAATCTTTACGAGATTATTAGCTAGACTGCGGTGCTACGACGGTCAAGATTTTGCGTTGTCCGGAAGCGGGGATTTTCATATATGATCTCATTAGTAATTGAATGTGAAGAACAAGTTTTTCTACCCACCAAAGAAGCGAAGGGTAATTCTGTAACGAAGAGCAAACCAAGAGCAAATCTCAAACGGAGAATGAAAAGAAAATCACAAAAAAGAATTGATGAAGGTAAGTCAATAAGTTTAGTAACCCTAATCACATTCTTAGACGTCGGACTAATCACTCCCCAAATCTTTGATTAGAGAAATGCAATAATTTTTTATTCGAGCTTTTTCTTGATAAAACAAATGTGAGCATATGAAACATCTCAAATCCTTATTCCAATGTACCTTTTCTTCTATATATATTTTAAAACTACTCGGTCGAAGAGAAAACATAAGAGTAACTTATAAGTTACGTTTAGAAAAAAATTTGTAGTAAAGCGAGATTCTCTTTGTCTAGTTAAACTTTTCAAACCCTTTTTGATTATGCTCGTATAAATTTTATGTATTGTAATCGCAACCCTAATCTAGAATCCAAAACCTCTTTTAGGCCAAATAGGCCAAACACTACAAAGGGACAAAAAGTGACCTCTTTCCCCGATTGTTGGCCAAGAGGACAAGTCTACTACGAGTCGTCTAAGCGTGGCCAAGGCTTTTATTAAGACCACGCACGACAATGTCTCTCTGCATGAATATTCCTGGAGTCAAAGAAGAGACCACGCAAAGGGTTATTATTGTTATTTTCAAGTGATTCAAAATGTCATGCTGCATACTACTCTCACGTGGAAAACTCTTTCGTTTTCAACAGGGGATGAAGACGTCGACGATGGGGTCGGGTGGAAGAAAATCAAATGGAGCTGAGAGTTGATACTGTGGTGTGATTGTTCAAGCGTCTTTCGCTGTCATGAAAATTTGCTAATATAAGAGCTTTCCAAAACCACAAGTTCATTCAGACGTCCGATGTGAATATGTCTCGAATTTGAGTTTGTGAAGAAAACTTGATTCGAGTAAGTTTCTTAGTTCGGATACATTTCCTAGTTTGAGTAGATTTCCTAAAATGGATACAAATAGTATAATAGGAGGCGAAGGTATGCTTAGTTATTACCCACTCGAGTAAACAAGATGGGTGTTAGGATTTTTTTTTTTCTCTACGAGTTTTTTGAGTGAGAGATTGCAAACTATCATTTATGTGTTTTTCTTCGGGTAGGGTTGGGAAACACTAGATTGTTTGGGCAAAGTTACCAAAAAAGTCATAAACTTATTATATGTATGCCAATTTAGCCATAAATTGTTTACTTTGATAAATTGAGTCCTAAACATGATGACAATTTGCTAATATACTTTTTCCGATCAATTTTATCCAGCAATCGAAGACATGGATGCTAGCCATCCTACGTTCTACGACCGGCGCTAATATGGTCGATTTATCAATTTTTTTTTTTATTTTTTTTTATTTTTTTGT
>JANUWG010000721.1:0-10696 GCA_025175695.1 Eugenia klotzschiana
AGAGGACCCTGATTAGCACATACTGCTGGATTAGTTCCGGGTATGGCTTCACTCCAATATTGGGTTCGGCGGCCTTACGAGACTTCCGGATACTGGTATAACTGAGTATATAGAGATTGAAGTTTCAGACCGTCTTTTCTTCCCGTCTGAAGCCAATCTACAATGTCAAACAACTTCGAAAATACAATTGATGATTTACTCACTTTTGATTGGACTGATAAGGAATTTCTCGAGCGAGCAAGAAATTTTATTCGATCAACACTAACTGAACTCAGTAACTTTCACAACAATACCCATGCACAAACCTCTACTCCAGACTGTAAACGAACCCCAATTCCTACTGTACACGATAGAGACTGTGAATTAGCACATCAAAACTTTTTCCTATTAACAGTAATACTCAAATTCATCGAACGAAACTTATGACTTCGAAAACTAGATTTGAAGAAGCTATTCAGACACTTTTATTTTGCGACTATTCATCTAGAGAAAACCTTCTAGAATACAACTCAATACTATCAAAATACATTTCGACTTACGGAAAACATCATCAAGATATACACAAACTTGATAACTTCAACCCAGCGTTTTGTAACTGTATACACGAAACAACTAGATTACGTTTCCTATCAGGATTACTACATCAGATAAACCAGATAACTAGTGATACTTTCCCAGTAAACCCATCGAATAGTCATCAAGAACTACTCTCACCTACACCATTACAATCAATTCCACCTCCAGAAACAGAAACTCTCCGCAGTCCTTGGACTAGTCGAGTACTACCCAGAACATTAACTATTCGAGACCCAACTAGATCATCTCATCAAGTTACTAGACAACGCAGGACTTAATGGATCCTTATCCTACTCTTCAGAAAATAGAACTCTACCTAAAAACTGAAATTGAACGAATCAATAACTATTTCGACCTCCACTCTTTAGAGGAAACTTTCAACTACGAAGATCATTACTCGTACTTATCATCATTAGAGTCCTTACTTTATCAATGCCAAAACCTCATTCGATACTGCCGAGGACTTGTACTAGACTAGAATCTAGACTAGAGTAGAACTAGTTATAATTCCTTAGGGTAATTTTTCAGAATTACTTCTCAAGGTTTACTAACCTTCTACTCGCCAACTCCCCCGCTTCACCCCTACCTGGTATCAGAGCTATTTACTGCTTAAAAACTATGAATTTTAATTCTCCACTTCGAAGAACTAAGTTCGAATACTTAGATTTGGAACTAAATGCAATCAACAAAAGAACTATAAAACTAGTACTTGGAAATCACACATGTCATTTAGGATCACACTTTGAACACGAACTACATGGTCAATCACCCCAATTGAACACTGTTACAGATTTAATACTTGAACTCGCCAAGAACATTGAATTATCTCATAAAAATATATCCATTATAACTGAGAAAACTCTTAAAAACACTCACAATGCTACACAAAGCCTAGATTTACTTAAAGGAAATCAAGACTACCTAAAGCATTCTCAGACTCATATAGCTAAAAACATTGCTTCAATTTCTACTACAGATTCATCTTCTCACAACTATAGATTAAATATACTCGAAAGACAACAGAAAGAACAAAAAGCAGAAATAGAAAAAACACATCAGACTATAATAAGTTCGATTCTGCAATTACAACAAGAAATTGCTAATGTTCACACATTCCTAAAAACTTTATGAGTAATAACTACCAAAACGTTCACTTAGAAAAAGCACTTGACTACACTGAGAAATACAAATCCAGCAAAGATCCACTTCCCTCACCTTACATACAACCTGATCTCACAACAAAAGGAGATAATTTAATCATTCAACAACTGAACACTTTAACCGCATTGGTTGTTCATCTACACCAAAGACTAGACTCTTTAACAGCGTCAACTTCAGCAGAAACTAACATAACATCTAAAATAGATTCACTAAGCCAAAGTTTAGCGAACTTGTCAATCAAGGGAACTGCAGAAAAACAAAAACGACCAGAACCATCCACAATATTAAGTTGGAGAAAACCATGACTACTAGAGCACCTACTATGGAAGAACAACTTAGAACAAGAACCCAAACTATTCAGCAACAAAGACAAGCAGCTTCATCTTCAAACCCTAATTCAACTATTAGCAGAGAAGCGACTAATCCTCGAAGAATAACTGGATACGTTGATCGTATACTTAGGCGATATAGAGCACAACGAGATGCATTCGAAGAAGTAATTGACATTGAAAGAAACACTGAAGTCTTTTCACTATCTCAACTTCAAAGATTAAATCCTAGAAGACTATATGAAATAGGAACTTTTGGATCAACCTCTTCACTATTTGAACATCAAAGAGTTGAAGCTTTATCCCTTCCAGATGGTCATCGAATAACTTTAAGACTGATGACAACTGAATCTTCAATCAAACTTAGAGAAATGAACAAAAAATTTGTACACTTAGGACTAATAGCAATTGGAATTAAAGGATTAACTAGAAGGCAAACGGGTGGAAAGGTGTTACTTATTCTGAATGACTCCCGATTCAAAAATACTGAACAATCTATTGTTGGACTAGCAGAAGTAGACATGAATGCTACTGATAACTTAACATACATTTCTCCTGCTTACACATGCACTATAAAAGACTTTGTTAAACATTTCGAAATTATGGTACAAGCGAAAGGATACGAAAACTTTGAAGGACAAAATATTTCACTTGAAATACTTTTTATAGGACGAGTATCAAACTCTATAAACCCAAAATTTAAAATAAGACTAAATCCACTCATTGATGCTATAGCCTCGGAAGGAATCCGATTCTTACCTCCTACTGAAATCTCATCAGAACTCTTAGCCGGAACAGAATGGAACTTAGATTTCAAAGAAACACAGCCAGTACTAGCTCCACAATCTGTTTCAACCTACAGACATCAAGATGGTAGATTAAGTATAACTTTTGATAACTATCAAAGAATGGCTGGATTAAACTTATCTGATTCTGAAGAAGAAGAAATAATACATACTGAACAACCTAGAAACTCCTAAATGGATTCTGATTCAGAAGAACTCGATTGGAAAATATTAAACTACTTTTCATCTACTGAGGATATTTCACATATTCTCGAAGAAAACGATCAGAACTTTCTGAAACAAGGAACAGTTTTATACCCAAACTTAATGACTAGTGATTTTACTGAAGAAACTCTTCAAAAATTGACAGAAGATCACCAACTGAAAGGACAAATATCCTTCCTTCAGGAACTTGTTTTTGACTCTGAAAAAAACATTATTGTAAATTCACTACCACTTACAAAATCAAAAACAAAAACTACAAAATCAGAGATTAGCTCATTAGGAACTGTTAATAAAGTATTTATGGAACGAGCAGAACTAAAACCCGAATTTCCCAGGGAAAACCCCAATCCAGTACCACAAAGAACTATAGGACATGATCCTAGAGCAACTGTAACACAATACACTAATCCAAACCCATTATTAAGAACTATGGGAAAAAGAATGCCTAGAGAACCAACTTTCTTCGGTAGTAATTCAAGTTTACTATTAAACATTACAGAATGTGACCCACAACTTCATGACACTTACTTAGAACAATGGACCAACATGGTAATTAGAGACTATAAACAGAAACATGAAGCACAGATAGAAGGAGGAGCAGAAATGATTAGAACAGGTGAAACTTACTTAGGAGATATTGCTAAAGCAGCATGGGAAGCATACAAAGTTCAATTCCCAGAAACTGTAGAAAGATTAATACAGCAAGGAAACAATATTTATAACTTCGTCTACTTGATACACAGGATAATAACTTCACAAGATGTTAACACAGGACTAACTAATAGACAAGCAGATGCAATGAGAAACTTAGAACAATTACAACTAAATAACTGGGTATATGCTAAACAATACTGTTTGGACTTCATGAACGAAGTAGCTACGGCAGGACATTACTACAATGCTGAAACTTGTGACCGTATACTAATAAAACTACCTGGAGATTTAGGAAAGGAAATTTATGACTCTTGGAAAAAACTCCAGATACCACCTGAATTCGACCACATTGGAACTAGAGTTCAGCACATTATGATGAAACTAAAGGAAAAATGTACTTACTATAAAAACTTAAAGCAACTTAAGAATCAATCACATGGTTTTTGTAGCCAGATCTATACTCCTCAGCAATACGATAAACCACTTCCTCAAAAACCTCGGAAAAAGACTAGATTCCAGAAGAAATATTTTCTACGAAAATCACGAGCGAGGAAACCACTCCTTAACAAGCAAAGACATGTAAGGAAATATAATCCAGATAAAAGCTACAAGAAAACTATAACTTGTTATGCATGTCAAAAGCCAGGGCACTTATCTTCCAACTGTCCTAACAGGAATAACTTATTTACTAGAGAATCTTGTTTGGTAAACACTGTAAATGAAGACTTGTTAGAAATTACTTCGGATGTTGACAGTCACTCTGAAATATACTCTGTTATAGAAGAAGAACTGCCGATACTAGAAGAACCAGATGCAGACTATACTTTTATCAATAACATGATAAATCCGATTTTTGACTTTGATGAAACAGAAACTGAAATACTAGGAAACATATTCGTTTTAACAAAAAAAAGAAATGATACATACTGAACAACCTAGAAATTCTTAAATGGATTCAGATTCAGAAGAACTAGATTGGAAAATACTAAACTACTTTTCATCTACTGAGGATATTTCACATATTCTTGAAGAAAATGATCAGAACTTTCTGAAACAAGGAACAATTTTATACCCGAACTTAATGACTAGTGATTTTACTGAAGAAACTCTTCAAAAACTAACGGAAGATCACCAATTGAAAGGACAAATATCCTTTCTACAAGAACTTGTTTTTGACTCTGAAAAAAACATTATTGTAAATTCAATACAACCTCCTACTAAATCACAACCAACTAAATCGAAAACAAAAACTGCAAAATCAGAGATTAGCTCATTAGGAACTGTTAATAAAGTATTTATGGAACGAGCAGAACTAAAACCTGAATTTCCCAGGGAAAACCCTAATCCAGTACCACAAAGAACTGTAGGACATGATCCTAGAGCAACTGTAACTCAATATACTAATCCAAACCCTTTACTACGAACTATGGGAAAAAGGATGCCCAGAGAACCAACTTTCTTTAGTAACAACTCAAGTTTATTACTAAACATTACAGAATGTGACCCACAATTACATGACACTTACTTAGAACAATGGACTAATATGGTGATTAGAGACTATAAACAAAAACATGAAGCACAGATAGAAGGCGGAGCAGAAATGATTAGAACAGGTGAAACTTACTTAGGAGATATTGCAAAGGCAGCATGGGAAGCCTATAAAGTCCAATTCCCAGAAACTGTGGAACGACTAATTCAACAAGGAAACAATATTTATAACTTTGTTTACTTAATACACAGAATAATAACTTCACAAGATGTTAACACAGGATTAACTAATAGACAAGCAGATGCAATGAGAAATTTAGAACAACTACAATTAAACAACTGGGTGTATGCTAAACAATACTGTTTAGACTTCATGAACGAAGTAGCTACAGCAGGACACTATTATAATGCTGAAACTTGTGATCGCATACTAATAAAACTACCCGGAGACTTAGGGAAAGAAATTTACGACTCTTGGAAACAACTCCAGATACCACCTGAATTCGACCACATTGGAACTAGAGTTCAACATATTATGATGAAACAAAAGGAAAAATGTACTTACTATAAAAACTTAAAGCAACTTAAGAATCAATCACATGGTTTTTGTAGCCAGATCTATACTCCTCAGCAATACGATAAACCACTTCCTCAAAAACCTCGGAAAAAGACTAGATTCCAGAAGAAATATTTTCTACGAAAATCACGAGCGAGGAAACCACTCCTTAACAAGCAAAGACATGTAAGGAAATATAATCCAGATAAAAGCTACAAGAAAACTATAACTTGTTATGCATGTCAAAAGCCAGGGCACTTATCTTCCAACTGTCCTAACAGGAATAACTTATTTACTAGAGAATCTTGTTTGGTAAACACTGTAAATGAAGACTTGTTAGAAATTACTTCGGATGTTGACAGTCACTCTGAAATATACTCTGTTATAGAAGAAGAACTGCCGATACTAGAAGAACCAGATGCAGACTATACTTTTATCAATAACATGATAAATCCGATTTTTGACTTTGATGAAACAGAAACTGAAATACTTGGTAACATATTCGTTTTAACTAAAAAAGAAGAAGACTGTGAGCATATTTGGGATTTCTTTACTGGAAAAGAAGACAAACCCTGTGGAATATGTAACTTTTATCCAGCACTCAATAAAAGAACTACTTGTAACTTATGTAAATTACAGATTTGTGTGGTATGCTTAAAACAAGAATTTAATCAAGAACTTCCTCTCCGTATAATCGGAAACACTTTGAAAACTGATGTCTTCCCATCAAAAACTAGAATGATTGAAAATAGAATTTCGACACTTGAGGCAAGATTACAAGAAATAGAGAAACGACTAGAACTACTAGAACAAGAAGACTATGAACCTCAACATCATTTGGAACTACCAAAAAAGGAAACACTAGAAGAATTTGCGGAAAGACTAAATAAAGGAATAATGATTTCAGAACCATCTGAATACAAGCACTCATGAATACGACTACTATACCACTGGTATGTAACTCGAAACGAAACATAGACTTAAGAGTATGGACTAAGTTGACAATTAAAGACTCTAAGATTTTGAAAACACTTGCATTTGTTGATACAGGAGCATCCTATTCTATGATAGATACTAAGTATATTAGTAAAGATGTTATCCAAACTACAAATTCTCCTATAAGAGTCACGTCTTTCACTGGAGAAGTTCACTCGTATGACAAATACATTTCAGATACTAGAATACAATTCTTCGATAATTGTCAAAACTTCAATGAGTACGTTGAACTAAAAAGACTTTATGTAGTACCAATTGAGCATGGAACTATAGATTTCTTACTCGGATTAGATTTCTTAACTGCAAACTCTCATTCCATTATGGTAACTAAGGATTACTTGTTAATTTCTAGTCAAACTACTATGACCCCACTAATTGATCCAAGAACAGCACAAAAGCTTAGACAAGAACAAGATTTAGAAAACTGCAACTGTGAACCAAAAGGAAACTGTAAAAAATTTGGAAAAATAAAAAACAGCCTATCAATCACTTCACTAGAGGATATAAATGTTTTCCTACAAAGGCTAGAACTATCAGGAACTATTGGAGACAATCCTATTGTACATTGGGAAAAGAACCAGATATACTGTGAGTTACCTATTATTAATCCCGATATAACTATACGAGCAACAACTGTAGATTACACTAAATGGGAAAGAGCTGAATGTGATATGCATATTAAAGAACTTTTAGAATTAAAGGTGATACAAGAATCAACTTCAAGACATCGATCCGCCGCATTGATTGTTAACAATGAAAATGAAATAAAACGCGGAAAGTCAAGAATGGTCTTTAACTATAAAAGACTAAATGATAACACACATGATGATGGTTATAAATTACCATCTAAAGACTCATTACTAGCTAGAATTCAAACAGCTAAATACTATTCGAAATTTGACATGAAATCAGGATTTTGGCAGATTAAAATGCATCCTGACTCTGTACCTTGGACTGCATTTGTTACTTATGATAAACTGTATGAATGGTTGTATATGCCATTTGGACTTAAGAATGCTCCACAACTTTTCCAACGAAAAATGGATGCTATCTTTTCCAAATTCAAAGACTTTACTGCAGTATTTATTGACGACTTACTAGTGTTTTCGACTACTTTAAATCAGCATTATAAACATCTGCAGATTGTACTTCAAAAAATTGAGGATCATGGACTTGTTATTTCAAAAAGAAAAATGGAAATTGCCAAGACAAAAATTGACTTTTTAGGCTCAACTATTGAAGGCGGAAAAATCTCTTTACAACCGCACATTACTAAAAAGATACTTGCATTTCCAGAAAAACTAGAAACTCTTCAGCAGATTCAACAATTTTTAGGACTTGTTAACTATGCCTGACCATTTATCAAAGATTTACACAAACTAACTGGTCCCCTCTACAATAAAACACGAAAAAGTGGACAAAGAAAGTTTAATACTGAAGACATACACTGTGTTAAAGAAATAAAAAAGAAGGTAATTAAACTCCCGGATTTATCCTTACCATTAGATTCAGATTACTTAATCGTTACTACTGATGGAAGCGAAATAGGATGGGGAGGAATTCTATCTAGAAAACCTTCAGAAAATGCCCCTGCTAAAACTGAGGAGATTTGCAGGTATGCATCTGGAACTTTCAGATTTCAAACTTACCAACACAGTACTGACTATGAAATACTAGCAATACTTAATTGTCTGAACGCGTTTCGACTATACATCATCGATAAGAACAGTGTCCTGATTAGAACTGACTGTGAAGCGATAGTCAAATTTGCTACTAAAGGACAAGAACCAAAAAGCTTATCGGCACGACGATGGCTTAAATTCAACGACTACTTGAAACTCCAAGGAATTCAATTTAAATGGGAGCACATTAAAGGGAAAGAAAATAAGTTTGCTGATATACTCTCCCGATTACTTGCAGAATGAAGAGAACTTTCAATACTCCCGAGTTTCAATGGAACTCAAGCATGAAGTTCGGAAACTATGAACTCCCGGCATACCTATCTCACTTTGAAAGCCCTGAAACTATTGGCTTAGATGCAACTCAGCAATGCCTTATAGACAATATCTGGCATCTTCCGACTCAAGGCAGGAATAACAAAATACCTGTTATAAAATCTCTTTGCACTTACTTTTCGGGAATTCACGAAAAACCTCTTTCAAAAAGGTTTTCGGTTTACTGTCTATACACTGGACATAAGGCTGGCATTTATGCAACTTGGAACGAACTCTCCACTATTATTAAAGACCTAAAAAATCCATCTTTTAAAGGTTTTTATAATCTTGAAGATGCCATAGGTTCGATACAAAGTGTTTGTGGAAATAACTATCTGATTTCTGATTCTGTCAGAAAAAATGATTTTGACTTCCCACAACAATCTTCACATAGGTCTGAGGGATCATCTTCAACACCTTCTGTACCTGAAGACACTATAACAACTTTTCAAATACTCTAGTCCTTCCTAATTTCGGACAAAATGAATTCCAAAGGAATTTATCTCTCTTATGATCTTTTTACTGATCCGAAGAAACTTTGCAACGGACAATGCGAAGGGTACACTAGTATTGTAAATGGATGTGCATGCAAACTAAACTATTGCATCCGAAAGGCTAACATCAAGTTAGATCTTTTCAAACCCCAACACTTCAGCGGGATGACTGTTACTTGGAAAACTTTTCTGGAAAATGGACTACTCGATCAACTCTGGATCGAAGACATTTCGCTATATGAACAACTTCCAAAAAAACTGGGAACAATTCTTGAATCACTCTCTGATGAACTAACAACTTTTGTACTCCAATTTGAGTCACTGCCTCCTTTTAAGGAAGAATCAGTCAAACATGTTGTGAGGATCCTTCCCCACTTTCATAAAAAATATCTTCCATTTATAGCTTGTGAAAATGAGCTAGTCAAGCACACGGTTCTCCCCTCAACCAACTTTAGACACTGGAGGGCTTCTATCTTGGGAACCAAATGGTATTCCGATGATTGGCTCGAATGCTTTATACTAGCAGGAGAAGACACTGACTCGAAATACTATATCCCAAAGGAAAGCGGACAGATTTTTTACTCATTCCCTGTGAAGACCACAGATCGTCCACTAGTCAGGTTATACAGCTCCATCTACATCAAGGACAGCTCAGCCACTATGACGTCTGAAGAAATGCCACAACAGGACAAATCCGACAAAGCCTCGACAGAGCTGGAGCCATGCGACTAAAGGTGGATGCCTTTACTGTTCCACTTTCCACTGTTCATACTTTATACTATTCATACTTTTGGACTTTTAAAGACCTTTACTTTCCCGGGATTGAAACGAACTGGAATCCGCGGACACCAACAGGTTTGAAGTCCGTCCTCAACTTCTATAAGAAGATCAACTTCGAACACTCAAGGAGCCACAGACAAAACACCAACCCCTTGTGTGAAGGAACTACTCGAAGATCCAACCAGAGTTGCCACTTTCTCACTTTCTTTACTTTCCTCTAATCTTTCCACTACTGTACTAAAGACTTTTAAGTCTTTCCACAAGTATGTTTACTTAAAACTTTCAATCTTTTTACCTTCAAGTGTGCTACTTGTGATGTATGCTGTAATGTTTGGTTAAATAATATTCAGTTCCGTTTGTATTGATTGTTGAAGGAATTTTTGGTTTGTCCCACTATTCGAAAAGCTAAAACGACAAAAGGGCACCGTCTATAGAAATTCCGCAGGAACGATAACAGGGCAAGGTCTAGTAAATTCCCAACGAAAACCCAGGAGAGGTTAAAGGGTGTAGACAAACGCATGAATCATTCCTCGCTGGTGTTAGACAACGCATGAGTCTGAAGCTGTTTTCCCCAATAACAAACCAAAGGTACTCCTTTCGAAAAATACCAGAGAACTGAATTTTATCAAAAACCAAAACTTTTGATCCATCACAAGTA
>JANUWG010000722.1:0-10696 GCA_025175695.1 Eugenia klotzschiana
CTACTGAGAACTTTCCTTATAAACCATTGAAATCACCTTAAAATCTGAAAACAGCAAAGCTCGGACAACCTTCTTCACGATAATATTCTTGCTCTTATTTGTCATGAGATATATATTTTTATATAACAAAAAAATTCTAAGGTATTAGCTTATTATACAAGAGCATTTGGACTTTTTTTTTGTGACGAAGGTGTCCGGGTCAGCTGGCGAACTCGCATAGCGCACCTCAACTAATCCTCCGGGAGAGCTAGCACAGCAATCCACCGTCATGCCTCCCCACTTAAATCGCAGGTGTCCAGAAGGGAAATCGAACCCGTGACCGTGTGCCTACCCACACAGTCCCGCATTCGCCCTAACCAACCGGGCTGCCCACGGGTGGGTAAGAGCATTTGGACTTTGCGCTCAAAGAAACATAAGATTTTCATTCAAATAATGAAAGAAATAGTCTTTTATCAAATATGCATATAATAATCTTTTATTCTAACAAATATGATGACATTCAAATAATGAAAGAAATAAACTAATAGGAAAATCCAATTAAATTATTTTTAACTAAATAAAGATGAGATATGAATTTTTTTGGGTCAGAAAAATGAGATATAATTTATTAGGTTTTGTTAATTTCATTCAAGTAATTTGTTCACTGAACAAATGAAGTTTCACCAACTAAACAAACCCGCTTTGAAAACAAAAATAAATTTTTTGATTATTCTAAAATATCAGTTATAGTAAAAGATCTCTTCGAGGCCAAATAAATCATTACCAAGATGATGTTCAAAATTATTTTGTGACTTTGACAATGGTAACATACAAATAGTCACTAAAACTAGTATGTGAGATCATATGTTTCCTAATAAAATTTTCTCAATTTTGAGAGGCAAATGGAATCTATTGTAGAAGCAATTTTTTTTTTGGCCACTACACATACCAACTGTAATTCCCTACGCCTTACCAAAAAAAAAAAACTCTAATTCCCTACGTGTTGCAGTGGTGCCTTCTCACAAACAGGAGCAGAACACAACAAGAATATGAGGGAGATCAATTTTCACAACAAGAAGCTCAAAAGATTAGCTTTGACTAGCATTGGACTCAATTGGAAATTGCTGAATAAAACATAAAACATAGACCACCTTACACACCAGTAACGAAGCATATGCAGAGACCTCTCATCCCTACTCATAATAGAAACCCTAGACGGGGAGCTTAGGAGCTTGCATCCACGTTCAGAAGCGTTCTCTCTTACATTCCAAACTTCAAAATCGGTGGACACAGGTCGATAGAGATAGAGTGAGAGCGATGTTGATTAGTTGACTTTAATCTTCCCTTTTATTCCATTTAGAACTTCATTGATATCATTGGTGATGGCCACCGCGTCTCTCGCAATCCCCGCCAATCCTTGCTTAGAAAAACCGGAGCAATAAATGCTGTTCTCTCCCTTCCAGTGATGCGGGCACGGACGTTTTGGCATCTCGTCTTTGTTTAGTATGTACTCGTAATCATGCACGTGTTCGACAAAATGCATTCTTTCAGTTAAAAAGTATGAGAGAGTGGATAACATGATAACTTTCAGTATCCTAATGCGGTACAAGAAAAATATCATAATTAATACTTAACTCCTAAGTTTATTATCGCATTAACATTCACAATATTTTCACACACTATCATATAAACTACAAACCGACCAATCACACATGTTTAATACATTCTAACCCTTATATAGTATAGCATAAATCATTAGCAGTTAATCAACCTTAAACTACTTGTATTTGGATCTACAAAGCAGATCCTATATCCTTTTTCAAAAGACTGAAAATGCAATTACAGATGCTTTCCTTCAATGAAAAGCAGAGTAGCCTAAAAAAATGCATAATTATAATATTTTGTGGGAACAGAATTTTCTTATTTTGTGTAGTGATGCTTATACTCTCTAGTTCATTGACATTCATCTAGGGTTTCATGAAAAACTACGTGTCTATACATGAAATTCAATGCTATAAACTTGTATTGTGGTGCTATGTTAATTGCTTGAACCAACCTTAAGTCAATAATTTGCAATACTCTTGTAACCTATTGCAAAGATAATCCCATTGAATCGCTTAAGAATGCCATTCTCAAACACAACATTATTACCATTAATCCTCACTATTTCAGGAAGAACCTGTAGAAAGATTAGAATGATTGAAGCCACCGTGGTTATAAATTGTCGAAACACAAATGATCAGTAAACACTTAATCTTTACATAATTGACAAAAATAAACATGGATAAAATGTCAACAGTTTATGTAGCTTTTACCATAATATCTCCAGATTGGACTTTCGTAACAATGCCAACATCAATTACTGGAGTTATTCCACTGGCCACTTTCAGGTGAAACGGGCCTTTAGCCGGTCGACGGATCCCATACCTTGTCAAATCGCCATACTAGAACTTCCCAAGAAATGCCACCACGGCATCGGCCACTGTAATTGGGACATACTTGGATAATAGAATTTCGATGTAAACCATTTCCTTGTTGAGCACATGAAGCCCCAACAAGTTGCACAATTACATCGGTAGATCATTGTCCTTTTCCTTTTCTCTCTATCTCAATAAAAAAAGTTTTTTTTAAGGATAGACCATATTATTTTGTTATTGACATTATTCATTTGCTTTTGCTATAAATGCTAGATATTCACCGAGATCTTGCAATCCTCTGCCAAATTGAGACTCAAAATCTCATTAAGAAGGTTTAGACGAAAAGATCGTAATGGTATTGTGCATTAATTATCCTAAATAAATGCAAGTGGAAACGATATGAAGACCTTACATGTTAAAAGGGAAAAAAAAGACTTCAAATTAGGTCAAGTCCGTGCCATCCATGCCCAAATTTTGAAGCAAAAATGACAGAAGAGAGAAAAATAGGTAAATAGAAAAGAGGCCATATTGGGTTCCTAATCACAATTGAAGTATGAGCACCAAAATTTGATAAATCATAGATAATCTCCATCCCCGGATCTCCATACCCAACTACTAAAACTTTTTTATCCTCATAATCTTTCCCGGATTTATACTCGCTCGAATTGATGATCTTCCCTTCAAAACCATCCAACCCGGGCAACTCGGGGATAAAACCCTTGCCGTTTTCGCCCGTTGCCACGACCAAGAACTGGGCCATATAGACCTCCTTCTCTTGGGTTGACGTGTTCCTAGCTTCGACCCTCCACTTCGTCTCATTCTCGATGGACTAGCCCTCTTCGACGAAACGACAATACCGGGGCTTAATGCCGAACCTAAAGATGTAAGAGTCGATGTATTCGAGGAAGGAATTTCTGGACAACGACGATGCATAAGGCATATAGGGTAGTGAAAAGAATTCCTTCGCAAGATGGAGGTTCAAGCGATCATATGATCTCTTTCTCCACAGTGAGGTACAACAGCCTTCTCTCTCTAGGACTATATTTTGAATCGATTGTTGAGATAAACAATTGGAGACCGCTAGGCCTGAATGGCCAGCACCTATAATCAGCACCACCACCTCCTCCATATTAAGTCTAGGTTTTTCTCTTCTCTAGCTATTTCTATCTGATTTGTAACCTAGATTTCGGTGGGTGAGTGTGTTCTATAGGGCTTCCTTTTAATGGTGGAAAGAAGACATGATTCCTTATGCCGATCCCTTCCAAATGTCATTGGCGATCGCTTACGTTACGCTCTCCATGTGTGTACATTTGGAAACAATGCACAAGCCTAGATTCAGGGTTAGATGCCAAAAAAGGCAACGTAACGGTTAACGACCTGGGTTTAACTTAGTTGACCTTATTAACTTTTGTATCGACTTTTTCCTTCATTAAATAATGTAAGATTACGTCCTTAATTATGAGGAATTAAGACATGTGTATGAATAAAAAGACAGACAAAAATCAAGAGTGGTGAGCAATGGATATACATGAAATAGGTCATGAGTCAATTGCAAAACCCTCAAACCTTGTGCATGTTCTAGTGATAAAAATATACAAACACCACCCATCATCTTGATTTAATTTATATCCAATTATTCTCAATTTGCTGCCATCTTGCCTTGCATGATGCTCAGCCTAGCAGTCGTCATGTACTCCTTTCAATTTTTAAAAGACATGAGCATCATTACCTATCTTGATATAGTTAAATTTCCACGTCTGAACAAAAAGAATTTTATTGTAGATTCGCGTTGCTATCGTGACTTGCATGATTAGCTAGCTTGAAATAATGCAATTGCAAAGAGAATTTTTGTCGTCTTTTACATAATGAGAATCGAACTGTGTCCGCTAAGACTAGTGAAATCCATCATTTCTGACGATACTTGGATTTGTTCTTCAAGTGAGGCTATCTCGTGTTACTCAAGCGATTATCTCGTTATAGTTGGAAAGATTGTTGTCCGTTAAATCATAATGGCTATCATACTAAGTCTAAAAAGGTATCTTTCGGGCTTGTATTGAGAATCTGTAGGTACACCTTCGAGCCCTCCTGCTTTGGACTAGCTTTCCACATCAGCAGGAAGCTACGTAATTTGCACATCACTTAGCTTAAGAAGGTTGCAATGCAAATGGGGTAACACTAACTATTATATTTGGCAAAGGCAACAAGAAAATATTGGTTTGGATAAAATGAAGTGTGTTGGCAAATTTATACATAGAATCATATCCTCCAGTTACTTGCTAGCGGAATTTCTCATATCTTTTAAGGACATAAAAATGATAAATCATCTTGGTATTAAAGATGGATATATACTTTTTTAACAAGGAAAAAAAGTAGACGACCTCGAAAAATTGTTTCACGATACAGCATAAAAGCGCATGATAATGAAAATTTAACTATATCCTTTGAGAGCGGAAGAAAATCCAACCTTTTTTCATAGTATTTAAAATTATTATTTGGACGACATAATTTTTTATCTAACGTAATTTTTCACCCATTGGCAACATGGCACGGTGGCTGACGTTATTTTCCATCAATTGGCGACATTGCATCATGTATGACGATATTTTCTATCTATTGGCAATATTTTGTCATGTCTGACATTATTTTCTATCTATTGGCAATATTTTTCCATGTCGATCTTTTCCATTTGTGTACTTTTTTAGCTCATAAAAGTTGTTACATGCAAAAATAATATCACTTCAAAATAAAATATTGTGAATCAAGGATCTTTATGTATAAGTATTCAATTCATTAAATCCACCCTATTATGTCTTCAAAGGCAGGGATGGGTGGTTTCTAAGATAGACAAGGTACGTGCCTTATTTGCAACCTTGGAACTTTCCTTATAAACTCTTGAAATCACCTTAAAATCTGAAAACTGCAAAGCTCGGACAACCTTTTCATAATGTTTTTGCTCTTGAGCATTTGAACTTTGCACTCAAAGAAACATTAGTTTTTCATTTGATTCTTACTCAATACGATTTTTTAGGCGATGTTACGAGGAAATAATTCTGTGAGACCCCAATCATAAGTTGGTATTTTCGCTGGATTTGTCAATTCAAATTCTTACTAGAGCTCATTGACACTTATCTATTTTCATTAATAAAACTCAGAGTTAATCGTAAATATAATGATCTCATAGGTCTGTTCGGCCATTTTACAATCAAATATACCAACTTTTTTTCTTTTTTTAATTCAATCAAGAACCTAGACTTTTAATATTTGAGATTTCTATTAAATGAAGTGTCAAATCACATGTTTTTTTTACCGATGTGACTTGCTTGCACAATAAAAGTTTATGAGAAAATGTTGATTATGATTTCTAATTCAAATTAAATTAGGTAATTAATATTTTTATTTTTATTTTTATTTTTTATTTTTTTGCTTCCAGTGATTGGGGTCACAATACGTGTTCGTAGAGCAAGTGAGATAGGCGCAGATATTCCAACACTCCCCTGAGGCGTAGATTGGATGTTGACGCGAAACCTGAAGCGTGGCAATATATAACCGAAGAGGGAAATAGAAGCATGGAAATGCCACGTGAAATTTGTCGTTGGATCATTATTAATTATTTTAAAAATTTAAGTTATTTTGTGAAATAAACGGAGAGCTTGCGCCGCGTAGGCTGGACTTTGGTTTAAGCCTAAGGAATACTATGACACCAAGTGAAGTTTTGTGAGGTCGAATGCTAGCTATTTCAAAAGCTTAAAGTGTTAGATAAATGCGTAGTTTAATATTTAAGTATTCTAATGGGATGAAAGCTCGACAAACGGCAGTAAATACTAATAGTACAAGAGTGGGTTCATTCTAGAGCATGACAACAAGGGTTTCACCGTGGGGTGACAGCAACAGACGATAATGGGTCAGAACTCCTGTGAAGTTTGGGACAGTAGATGAACGACAAAAGAAGCATGTAGAACGTTGCGATTTAAGAGGAATTAAAGAGGATGGCATGGCAAGTCGCTCAGGGTCATCCTGAGATTAAGGTCAATAATCGATCCATGAAGTTTGTTGGGCGTTTGATAGATCTCTAGGTGCCAAAACACGTTATCTAAGCTAGAAATTTTAGCGAAATGAAAAGTTTAAAGTCTTAAAAAGGGCCACATCATTGATATGGAAACTCTAAATATTGCTTCGGTAGAGATGAAAAGGAGATTAGTGATCCTGATCGTATTTAATTAGGCCGCGATTCCACCATGTACACTTAAATAATTGTAACCCAATAAATCAAAGTCTTTATCACTCGCAGATAAGAAGGCATCTTTAAAGATAAGAAGATAAGCCTCCCCCTGTCCAGGGAGTGACCTGAACGGTCATTAATTTCCTCCGCCGCCGCAAACCGCCATTTTCCAAATTTCCAATCCATGTTTAGCCTTCTCATTTGGCGGTTGTCAACACAACAACGATGGAAAAAGTATAGACGCCTAATTCTCCAAGTGTAGAGATAATATTGGTAGAAAAAGTTCCGTCGCCTGGTCTCCCTGATAACTTAATTTGTAGGTTGCCAACACTTTTATAAAATTAACGAGTCTTTTCAACGAGGGTTAACGCCACGAAAAACTCTAAATTAATGCATACGTAGCAAATTTACTCCAAACTAAATTTTTTACTATAAAAAATTCTACATTAGTACACTTGTGATATATTCACTTTTCGTTAGTTTCCGTTAAATTTTACCATCTAATTGCAAAGTTAGATAATATGTGACAGTTGACGATATACCAGTTTGGGTTGTTACCGTCTATTTATCACGTGTGTACTAGCTTGGAATTTTTTTTTGTATTAACCCAATGTAATGGATACTAATGGAGGGTTATAGGTGTATCAGTTTGAAATTTTTTGTGGTAAAAATTTAGTTTAGAGAAAATTTATCACAAATATACCAACTTAGGATTTTCATGATATTGACCCTTTTGATAATATGCAAATTACCAACTTTTCTTATCTTGTACCAATTTTCATTTGTTTTTCTTACTAATACTTTAAATTTATTAGCTCATGCATGAAAGCATCAATCTTAATTTTAGTAACCTACGAATAATTTTCCAATTAATTATCCACTAGTTTTAGATTATCAACTCTCACTTGAGTTGCTCACTAACTTCTAGGTTTTTTTGCTTTATTTTGTTAATTTTTTTATTATCTTTTGTCAAGTTTATTTTTTTCTTAATTATTAAATTTATCATCTCATATGTACAATAGCCATTTTTGTTTGTGTTACTCACCAAGTTTTTACCGTTAAGTTGCCAACTAATTTTAGTTTACCAAATCTCATTTGAGTTATTTACCAAAATTTAATTATTGTTTTTTATTCCCTCAAATGGTCAAGTTATCAACCTTAGTTGGAGGAATTACCAATTAATTGTGCGTTATAAACTATTGTTTGAGCGGCACCGATGTTTATTGACCTTTTTAAGCAACCAACTTCTCTTGTTTGCGACAAGAAACTTATCTTTATCTTCTATCAACTCGTATCTACCTTTTCTCCCAATGCTTAAGTTTACCAATTATTATACAGAATTACTAACGTTTGATTGAATGACTTATCAACTTTTCTCCAATCAAGTTACGAATTAGCTATATATATATAGTAATAGTACACGCACGCACTTGCGGATTTACCTTTCAATTGAGTCACCATTTTCATTTACCATACTTGCCAACTTTTTATAAAATGGTGCATTTATATATGCAGATTCCTAGTTCTTGCCCTGCTGATTCTCGATCTTACGAAGCCAATAACAAATTATAAACAGCTAATACGCGGTGGTCCAATGATTACTCGTGTTGTTAATATCCAACATGTGTGGCTGAAAGTCGGTGCCTTTTCACTTGTTTGGCTTGTCCTTTGTTTATAGTTCATAAAAATATTTTTTTATCTTGTCAGATCTAGTGATTAGCACATTATATTAGTTAAATCGGGTATTGTATTATCACCTATGTGGGCATTAATTAGGGCTTTCAGCACCAACTTCAAGCGAATCCGTAAAAAGACGCGTGAAACCAATTTAACACCAATCATTTTTAATGTTCATGTACAACATTTATCTTACAATTTCACATAAGCGACCAACTTTAAAAGCACTAAAAAATCATCGAAGCAGCGATTCGTCATGAGAAGGACCATAAAGAGGTGCTATTAAGAAAATAAACAAATTTTCGTTACTTCATTGAAATTCTCAATGAAGAATACGTAGGCACATGCAAGTCAAATACAGATTATCAAGTTCGCCCAATGATCTGCTCAACTTTGGAGTATCAGGTTTCAATACCCTCCTAAACCATCAAGCGGGAAGAGTTTCATATCTTAGACTATCCACTCGGATTTTGAGTCGCATTTCGCTTGCCAGACAAAATTAGTGGTGGCATTTATTGAGCAGAGATTTGGGGCCTACATGGCAACGATTCTGATCTGAAAAGGTGATTTTGATTAGAATTGATTTGTTATGATTCTGCTCCTTGGATGAGTTTTAGAGAATCAGAACGTGTTTGATAACTGCACAAAATTTATATTCCTGGAATAGAAACATGTTTGATAATTGCATAAAATTTTTGTTCCCTAGAATAATTTATCTTCCCAATTTTTATTGTTAAGTAAAATAATTATGTAGTTACTTTGTGAAATTTCATCCTATATTTTGAATTAATTGAAGATTAATTCATATTGATTCTCTTATATAACATATTGCATACAATATTTTTTTGTACTATTTCGTCTAATTACCGTGTCATAATGAGTCATTTTAAGCTTAAAAAAAGGAGAGACCATGTTAGATTAGTGTGTGATTTCAGATTAGCTCGGGCCCTACTAGGCCTATACTAAGTCATAACGAGGGAATATCAGATTTGATCTTAGTGTGATCGGTGACATGTGTATGTGTATATACAAATAGAGTCGCCACTAATCTTTGAGGAAGGTAGATTGAAAATATTATCGAGTGATCAAGAGAAACCATTCGATTCCAAGCAATCGACACCGAAATTGAGTGTTTTCTAAAAGTGTTTCATGCAAATTTTCAATTTATTTTTAAACCTATGAGGTAAGCCAATACTAAGTGTTAAAGTGGGTTGTTTTTGTCTTTTTCCAAATTTTCTAAAACTAAACTAAATCTAAAGTACCTAAACCTAGGGAAATCACAACCAATGAAATCAAATGCACAATCAAGGAATCATGACATTGATCAATCGCATAATGAAATCCTAATGAAGCTTAAGGGCTTAGAGATATGTGTTTCGGGTTTGATTTCAAAAGTGTTTATGATTTTCCTAAAAAAAGAACAAAATCTATGAAATTTAGGGAATTTAAGTCCGAATTTATGAAAATAAGGTCAAACTAGCCTAATATAAGCTTCTTCTATTTTTAGGAATTTTCTAGAAATTTTTATGATTTTCTAGAATCCTTTCCAAATTTTTTTCGAATTTTTTTATTTTTTATTTTATTATCTTATATATTTTTCTTTGAAAATGAGAGCTTGTTCTGTTTTATGTCAAGGGAAAAGTGATAAGAGAACTGAAAGAAAAAAAGTGATATATGGCGCTTCATTCTATTTTGTGATTCTAAAAAACTGATTCTTTTTTTTAGAACCAATTTTTTTTTTGTTCTTATTTTTGCTCCAAAACTGTTCTCGAGAACAGAATCAAAATCAAAATCAAAATCATTTACGTTACCAAACATGATTCTTATTCTTTTTTGTTCCGAAACACAGAATCAGAGAATTAGAATCATTGCCATGCAAGCCCTTATTTGTCTATAGAGGCTATATGGTCACAAAAATGTCTCTCCATATCTCCCTAACCTTGCACCCAAATGCTTTCAAAAATCATGTAAATGAATCTGCAGATCTCACTTTAGCCACAATAAAGAAGACCATTACTGAGATTTTTATTAGAGTTACGCAGGATATTTTGTAAAATTGATGTATAAAGTAATGATAAAAGATGCGTGGAACGTTAAAAAAGTGAGATAAATATGTCCAACCATCTAGCAAAATTTTTTGGTATCTTTTTAATAAACTGATCTTTTTACCATAAGCAATTTTTACCAATTCATTTTGAATTATGACCATGAATTAACGTGAGTAAGTGAATTTTGGATTTTGAAAAGTGATTTAATTGCTTTTGCATTACTTAGAAATATTTAAGTATTTTATAGACTCAAAAGAAATAAGAAAATTAGGAAAAAAATTGCCAAAGTTGACAGGAGAACCGCCAAAGACACTGACTTTAGTGGCCACACGTCAGATTCAATCCACCATCAATCC
>JANUWG010000723.1:0-10696 GCA_025175695.1 Eugenia klotzschiana
TATGCAGGACGACCGCTATCTTGTCAGTGGTTTCCGATCAAAATTAACTAAATAGACTTAGTTGACACAAATACAAAATGTTTATAACTAAATTGACATAACTAAAAAGTTTAGAACTAAATTGGCTCTAATGCAATAGGTTCGAGATTCTTTTGACACTTTTCCCCAATTTAAGGAATAAATTGCTTGAATCTTCCAACCAGTTCATTTTTTTTAAAGTCTCTCGCGTTATGATATTTGGAAGAGATTAGCACTTTGAGTTTATAAATTGAATATTAATCTTTCTTAGAAGACACGATTTATCCTTTGATTCATCGGATCTACATACATCCAAGAATTGGAATATATCTGCATAGTCTTCAACTGTGCGACAATCGGGGAAAGAGAGAGTAAGCAATGCGTTTCTATTTGGGAAGAGAAACGGTAGATCCGGCAAGCGAAGGCACCAAAGTCAATAATATAAGGAAACAAGTGTTTCGTCTAGATTGAATCACCTCTCAAGTACCCTCTCGAAATGACCTAGATGACCAAGAAATCAGTTAATCAGACGTATCGTAAGGTCAGCCATTGATCATGAAAGATACATAGACCAATCCCACGAATGCCTATACTTTTAGGTAACATCTCCCTAATATTATTTAAGAAAGTTATGATGATGACATGGCAGAAGAGACATGGTTTACAACTCAATCGATGGCTCAAAGCATGTTCATGGATCTATGTGCATACATATATGTTCATGTATAATAATCTCATGAAGATTTAACTTTTAAAATATAGTTAGACAAAACTGAGTTACGCATGTGGCATTAACACATATCATCAAGTAATTATACACTTGATTGGACTGACTCGCACTGAAATTTTCCTGGGAAGTGCAATTAATTATGAGGTCAGTACAATCTCTATGTCATCTTTGATCTTCTGTGTCGCATAAACTCCTAGATATGCCTGGAGATGCTCAGCCAAGAAAGATTTGTCAACATTCCCATGGAGGCCAACATCGAACTTGCAGACGAAGGACATCACCGTCTCGGCGACGTGTCCGAAGAGAATCGCCATGTGCATCAACAAGAAGCACGTCGCTCCAATTCCTACTTGAAGCACTCTTTCAATCGCAACATCAAGCACAACGAGCGGGTTGATCGGGGTTATGGGTTTAACGAAGAACGTCGACTAGTAACAAGGCAATACCGTATGCTTGGAACTTATCTCATCTAATTCGAGGAAGGTTTACATTGCAGATGAAGATGTGATTTAATGATGATTATGTATAGAAGAGAGATAAACGGAGAGACGAGGGACACTTAATGGAACGTGGTTCAGATGACCAATTGTATAATCCCTTGGAAGGTTACATCCACCGTAGTAAATCTCCATTTCATTTTGTTTTCTTTGAGAAGGACTCTATCTTTTAACAAAGAGCAATACAATGAGTTACAATAATTTATTTGGTAAGTACAGCTATTGCACAACCCAGCTAGATCTCCTTCCATATTAGGATTAAGACGATATTGTTATAATTAATTAATTGTGATCCCATATTAATGAAATACCAACATTTAAATTACATCAACGTTATATTACGCATATAATTTTACGTGATAACTGTCTCGCCCAATAACCGTCTTGATGGGAGATAGTTATCTATAAGGGGCAGACGTCAGTTTAAATGGGTCATCTAACCCAAACCCCCTACATCAGTCTTAATTGTTGTCAGTTTTCTCATCCAGAACGTACTTGAGACTTATGTTTACAGAGAAAACCAGAGAGAACACACCATCGCTTCGGAGGGGGTAATTGGCTAGAAAGGTCCCGTTTTCACTGCACGCATTCGTGATCATTGTCTTCATCGATGGCTGGAGGTATGTTCGTTTATTATTCACGTTTCCGTGTCTCGTTCCCGATATCATACGATTTTTGTTTCGTGATTAAGTTTTCGGTCTCTGGTTTTTAGTCTAACAAAATAGGGCTTTGGATTGTCAAACCATAGCATCAAACTGTATTACATGTTGTCGTTGTGGTATGAAGGGTTGTAGTTTTGTGTATCGGTGTTCAGTTATGTGGCTGTATATGGGACATGTTTAGGTTGTGCCGGCTGGAAATGACTAACGAAGTGAGGTCTAATGGCCTTGAATGGTCGAGTCGTGATGTCGGTTGCATTGCATGTAAGAATCGAAGCATGTATATGACTGATTATGATGCTAGATGTGTCCAAAGTCGATTGTGCATGTGAATGATGTGATTGCTCGATGGTTGGTCTACATATGAATTGAATACATTAGATAAACGAACTAAGGATCCCGTCGGTCTATGTCTCGATGAGGACGTTTGATATTCGCCTGTGTCCGGATGATACCCCAAGGGAGTTGGGGAAAAATCGGGAATCCACAGCCTGCGTCCTATTGGAATGGAATGACTGAGGCCTGTATTCCTTGGAAGCCTTAGAGTTAGGGAGAATTGAGACCTGTGTCCATCAGGATTCCCATGGCCGGTGTCCCGTGGATGAAAATTTGATGTTTTTATCCTTCATAATCGAGGTCTGTGGCCCATAAGAAACCATGGCGTATGTCCCATGGAAAAATGATAATGAAGTGCAAACTAAATAGTGAGTCATGTGCATGCCCATGCATGTGAGTCATGATGTCTGATGTGTGGTGTTATTGTCAAGTCTCATTCATGCCTGTGGTCGACGTTAGGTCCTGTCTGATCGAGTAGTGAATGGATGGTTTAATACATTAAGTTAACTACTTCACTCGTTAAGCTTCGACTCACTCCCGTTAATTAATCCATTTTCAGATGACCTAGCCATTTGACAAGTAGTGGACAGGGATGGTGGCATTGAAGCACGCCGATAGTGACAGTAGATAGTACCTCGCAGTAGATACTACTCGTTTGAATCCTTCCAGTGTATTATGTGGTTTCGTCTATAATATATATACACACACACATACACACACCTGATGTTGTTGATGGTTGTGTGGTTTACGTGTTAGTATGATAGGTACAGATTAGCGATCCCTATGAGTAAGGTCATACCCTTAGGGCATCGTGCCTACGTCTTATAGGGTGCACTTGAATGTCATTGTATGGCCGCTGATTATTTTTAGTTTATTAAGCTTCCGCATACTTCCTCTTTTATATAAGTAATAACAAATTAAAACAGGGCTTGTAAGTAGGGCGATACCCTAGGATGACACACAACACCTCCCCGGCACAAACCCAACCAAAAATGACCGATTCAAGAACTATGAACCCGGTCCGATCGGCTCTAATTTAAACATCGCTCGCGTGCGAAGGATGCTGGGACCCATTTGATCCCATCAGTGTCCTTCCGGCCACTGCCAATCCAGGCCGACCCATAGGCCTAGAGCTTGCGACCATAACGACTTCTCAGCAAGCACCACTTAAGGCTGTTAGTGCCTTCGATGGTGTGACGAGCTCGCCAAAGCCACCGAACCAAGGCATGCCGAGAGATCGGTGACCACAGATAATAAAATGAGCAAATTTGGTCTCCACCAGCAAATAAACGGCAAGAGCACAACAAAGCAGTCAAAACTCAATACGACAGGCATATACTAAGCCCCAATTTGGATCTAGAGACGATCGGTTTAGGCGAGGTGTACCAGTGACCAAAAACAAAGATGGGAGTTCGAATCTTTGTCAGCATACACGAGGCAAAAAAGAAGCACAAAACCACCACAACATTACTCTAGAGCAGGCAAGGGAGCATGGCAACTATCCAGAAAGCTCGTTGAACTAAGGAAATGACCAATCTCTGGTTTAGGGCAACCGATGAGCTCTCGTCTTTAAAAACAGAGCACCCGAAAATAGAAGAAAGACCGCCCTAGTTTAGGGGCTTATCCGGTGATCCTCAGTGACCGATCGGCAGCTAGGGACTTCAGGAGCAAAACCCAGGCGAGGAAGCACTAATCACGAGCTTGGGACGCCAATTTCTCCATGCCAACACACAACTCCCTCTCCCTCAATTTCATGGCTCTCTCTCTCTATCTTCATCTCTCTTGATTTTTGTCCGCCGGAGAACCGCCGCCGTTCGCCGCCCGTTTCGCCATCCAACCGCCATCATTTTGAGCCGCCGTTCCACCCACATCTTCCTCATTCTCTCTAGTATATCTCCACCAAAAATCGACTCAAGATCAGCCCTGGAACGCCCTCAAACAGTAGCAAAATCGGACCCTGCGCAGGTTGATTTCCAGCAGACTGTTCCGGTAGTTTTTCACTGTTTTCGCAGCCTTTGTCACGTCGGTTGAATTTCTAACAAACTGTGGGTTTCTTGGTCTTTCTTTCCTTGACATTTTGACGCAATAATCAGCCCTATATGAGCTCTAAATCATCGGAAATTCCATTTTGATTCAGCCGTGCGCGTAGTCGTCTTTTCACCTTAGAGTTGCTGCTGCTATTCCAGTTCAGTTCGGGGGTTCTTCTTCCAATTTTCCAGTGAGTTTTCTTCCTAAACTTTGAGTAGGACGGTAGGTAATCGCTAGATCCAGGTTAGGGTGAAAACTAGGCTTGAAACGGAGTCGTTTTGAGGCGATTAGTGGACTGTGTTTTCTGGAAGTTACTGTTCACGGTGTGGGTACTGTTCACCCATCGGAGTTACTGTTCACCCATCGGAGTTACTGTTCACAGAGGCTGATTTGCTGAGTATATGTGTTAGTGGACTTAGGTTGATGATTGAGGTCGATGGATAGGTGGTTAGAGTGCAAATAAGTGAGAAATTGCATTTCGGATCATCGGAAATCACTGTTCACGAACCGGATTTTACTGTTCACCATCGGAAACACTATTCACCGCCGATAGTTACTATTCACGCCGGCGAGTTACTGTTCCCAGAATGGAAAATGTGAATTTGAGGGCTAATTGGCATGAATTGTGGGTAGAGACATACGTTTAGCCATGAGATATCATAGGCAATTAGTTCGGATGAGCTTATGCGTGTTTAGGCATATTAGAATGATGGTCAAGTGTGTAAATCGTGCGAAATTAAATACCTGAGCTTGACGTTGATTGATCGTCAATTTATGCCTGTAATCGTACTGCTTGACTGGAATCGTGTGCATCTGAACTTGACTGTGCTGTGGCCTGATTGTAGCGAATGTCATTGAGGGTCTAGTTGTATGCCTAGGAAGGTTCTAGGGTTACGCGTCGTCCTGGGCAGGGTTTAGGGGGCGAACTTACTGAGATGTGTTCTCACGGTTATATTTCCCCCACCTTTTAGACCCTAGGTAGTAGGCATGGCTGAGAGACAGTTCGATTTTGGAATGCCATGAGATTTTCGATACCCAGATGGTGCGTTGGCGAGCCCCGATGCGGAGCCGGAGAGGATTTAATGGAGCGTAGTCGCCTTGGATTTATTTTGTTGGTGTTGTTGTTGCCCTTGTAAAGGATTGATGTCAATGTATATAAAACTGAGGTTATGTGTATATAAAAGGGTGTGGTTGTGCTTTTCCTTGCTCATCTGTTGTCAGGGGTTATTGTTCGCTTTCGCTAGCGTTCGCTTTGATATTAAGGTTTTGGGTCGGCGACAAATCCTGGGATGTCGCATTTATATTATCGACCTCCGTTGGTTATGAGAGGGATGTCGCGAGCTCGAGGGGTTCGGGCCGTGACAGACTAATTATGGATTATGCATGATTTGTATTCATTTTATTAGTGACACTATATAGGTTGATTTTATAGTGACAAGATGTATTTATTTGACTAAATGAAAAAAAATATGAGGAGACAAATTGTTCTCGAGAACAGAAATTCTATGTAGTTACCAAACGCATTTCTATTTCAGTAATAGAAATTTTGCATAATTATCAAGCGCGTTCTGATTCTCTAAAATCCGTACAGAGAACAAAATCGGGAAAAAAAATCAATTATGATAAGAATTGACTTTTTGGTTAAGAATCATTGCCACGCACCCTAAGCCACTCTTTTTTTTTATAGCGATATGGCTTTTATTTTATTTTCGAATTCAATCTAAGATACGGGGTTTTTTTTTCCGAAGGATCGCTTTTTATCATTTCTTATTTTTCGCTCTCACCAATCCGACTTAATGAAACATATTTCGACTTATACATAAAGCATAATTATAAATTTAAACGATGTATAGTTCTAGCTAGGCGATACGTTTCTTTTTTGCTCGAAAAAGAAAAAACACAACGAATGCTTGATCAATAACATAAAACTTTACCTCGTTCGTTTTATTCTTCTTGGGATTCTCGTGGGCCCCGAAGATGGTAATGCTCGTAGAGTGGGGAGAGACAAGCCAACGTGGGAATGGGAGGGAAAGGGAGACGTGGAAATGCGACCGTTTTGGCGCAGCGTGTTTGGATCATGGGCCCGGATGGGCCGCGTGGCCCGTTAACGGTGGGACCATTGAAATGACGTTTTTGCCCCCTCCGAGTAGGGGCGTTTTGGGGAGGACGACGAGGCAGCGAAAGCGATGCGTGAAGTGGACGTGTGGGATTTGGTTGGACGGCGCCCTTCTGTGAATCGTGGACGTGTCTCCCGACCCACCCACGCATCATTCTCCATGCACCATGAAGAAATGGAAAAATTGTTCATTGTGATTTGATATTTCTCCTTTTTTTTAATAAGAACCCGAACCTTGAATTATCCTATGAATTATAATTCAGATACATAGGCTTTTCGAAAGAATTTTTCCCGACCGAAGGTGAAACGTCGTACACATGACCCTTCATTCTTTCGAATGTGAAATCCACGTGTCCATTTAATATCGCGCAGCAGCTCAATTTCTTAATGTGTTCGCGAACTGATTCACAAGACTCTTAACCTTAAAATCAAAGCAATACCTCTATTGAGGAGGGAAGCTCTTTTCGCAAGGACGTCGAAGTTCGTATGGTGGATTAAACGAGGCTCGACAACAATCCCGATTGCCTATTATCCTCTCGTGTGTTTAAGACGGTGTCAAGCACAGATATAAGTCCGAGCACCCGTTTAACTTGACATATTAACATATCGGGGGATGTACATGTTATGCGATTCTATATTAGCCCCTTCTATAAACACCTATATTAATATTAATGCAACTGTGAGAATATTGCACTGGGGTTATAATGGGGCAACCCGGACAATCCGATTTTTCAGAACAAATCCAACTCAAATAGAAATGATTCGAAGCACTTATTTAAGTTTTTTTTTTCTTTCTTTCTTAAGAGGTGAAATAGAATGACTCGATTGAAGCGTAATTATCATATGTCTGTAATGCATGAAAAAACTGCCCCGATTGGTAAAAAAAAAAACCCCACAATTGTCATTTTCTGGGTATTAATTGCTTCTACATTAACATGATTGTCATTCTTAAAAAATAAAAAATAAAGAGATTGCACCTGCTGAGTTGAGACCTACATTGTACATTGGATAATATCGTACCCGTTAATTACTCAGAGCTAAAAGGCGGAACTTCGCGAATGGAGATGTCCGTTATTATCCTTTTTTTACTCGACCCGGCTCGAGATTCGATTCAAAAGAAGTGTCCGATCACAGCGGCGACCCCGATGCTTGCGGAGAGGCCGACTCGGGAGGCTCCGCTGCCACCGGGGCCAGGCGCGGGCCCATCCAGCGTCGAAGGGAACACTCCTGCGGGCACCGGGCCTCCTCCGCCGTCCCCCGACCCGCCGTCCGTGTTGCCAATCGCGACATCGGAAACCGGCGCAAATGCCGAGGAGGAGGCGGCGGCAGCAGGAGGGTCCGCGGCCGAGGCCAACCCGAGCGCGGCGATCAAAGCGAGGCAGACGAGCAGAACTCCGCGAGACATTTTACGAAGAGGTTTTTGGCTTTATTTGAAGGTAAAAATGGCGACGTAGGGCATTATATGAAGGGGCTGAGGCGGGCCAATTTAGGATTGGAGATTGTAGGGCGGCGAACGCGATTCCATGAGCGCGCGTTCGATGCGGAGATCGGCGTGCGGTTCGTGAGGAAAATCACGAGATCGCATGCATGGTCTCTGACTTGGACTAATTTTAGTCCATGGACACCTTACGTGGCGAGCGCGTCCGTTGGTCGAATAAAATGATCAGCCAACAAAAAATCATTTATGATTCAAGAAAACATGCATATGCATGCTCAAGGTCAAGAAAATGCATTTTCTAACCTCAAAAGAAAATATTTTCTCAAAAAATAATCTCCCAAAAAAAAATTTCCTTTATCATGAAATTTTCTTTGAACCACACACACCCTTAAATAGGAAATTTTCATTTTGACTAATTCATAGTATGAAAAGAAATTTTGAAAGGGGATTTTCATCTCAAATTTGCTTTTTAAATATGTCATGAAAATCCATGTATAGATTGTCAGATGAATTTTTATGATAATGCCAAACCCGTAAAATTGATGTTTAAAAGCTAATAAGATAATTAGAAGTTGATTTTTGAAACGTCTTATGCTTCGTATAACCTAATCTTCCCAATTTTACAGAATGTGAGTTCATAATTTTACAATGAATCGAATAATCAATATTTTTAAATTAACAATATACGTTAGGTTTACTTGCTGAGTATCTTATGATTATATTCCTAGTGGCCTCCATTTGCGGATTAGATGAAGGAACTAATTTCCCAAACAATAGAATGTCGTTGACCAAGTTGTTGTGGACTTTAGGTAACAACCGATCCTATTTCTAGATGTCTGATGATGTCTTCACCATAACCCCTTTCGCAGATCAAGATGTTGTCATCGTTCTTCTCTTCAATCGATTTCTCGAAATAATCACTTGATGCTATTAGGTGATGGTCTATGGTGATGCCGAATCATGCAGGGATTATATGCATAAAGCACCAACCGTGGTCAAACAAGCTGGCTCATGATTCCATGTCAGTTGTCCAAAATAATCTCTAAAAAAAACAGGGTTTCAAACGGTTAGATAGTTCATGAAATTAATTTTTTCTTTAACAACTCGTGCACCAAATAAAAGTTCTTTAACATAATATAAAATAAAATAAAAAGTGGGATTCGGTGATAATTTGTGGTCCTTCACAAAAGGGACAAGTCGGTTTGCATTATTAAAGGTAATATTGATGCATGTATGTGTCTGTTCAATGATTCATTTGTCCCACATAACTTATACCGGAAAATGCGAACATAAGTTTCGAAAGCAACACCCAGAAAATCCAGTACAAGCTTATAGATTATGGAAACTTTACCAAATTATATAGAACCGTATTCGATTTTATTTAGACCTACTACTACCAACTAAGCATTCAAGATCAAGAGGCCCTCCTCATTCTCTTCCCAACTTAGTGTAATGAATTAATCCTCTCTTTCGATAATGTGGGGTCAAAGGACAATTTTAGGATTATATATTGTCTACCCATCAAGAACTTGAAAATGAAAATAAAACCTAATTTAAGGGAAAAACTAAAAGTGCATGACGTATTTTTCGGTTGGACATGGATCCTCCCAATTTAGTATTATATCGGTAATGTTTACAGTGAAGTACAACAAATATCGTTAATTGTCACTACAGTAAATGATATAATGCTAGGGAATAAAACGTTTATAAAGAAGGATATCGAAAAAACTTATGTGACCTACATCATTTGCCTGTCATGATTTATGATAAGACAACAAATTGGGTATCATAACATAGAACATTGTATGCCAATCTTGGTCAACCTTTTTAACCTACCATTACTCTTTCTCTTGAAAAATTCAAAAGTTACAAGCAGCTGGATGTAAAGAAAAGTTGAAATACTATGACGTGTGGTGGTTCAGATATCAAATGTTGTCTTCACTCCCTTGTCCCTTTATTCATAGAGAACAATAATCTTTAGGAACGACCATCTTTAAAAAAGGACGATCAAGATATATAAGTAGACCAAAAGATAACGACTATGTGAGAAAATAAATCTTTCTATAAGCATATATGCTTTTCGTTAAAATAATAATCTTTTTGTCATCTGCATTGCCTGATTTGAGGGTTTTTGCACTGCTTTGAAGTAATGAAAATGCATAACTTATCCATAGAAAAACTACAATAAAATAAGAAAATTCCATTCAAATATGTCCGCTCTTTCTCGTTCGGCCAATGGTCCCTAGAAATGTCAACCGGGTTCAGCGTTTCAGCTTCTGGTTATATAAATTCAACCCACAATTGAACTCAGAAAAAGATCACCGTCTTTTCAAGACCATTACAAGAAGATATTGACCAAAAAGAAGGCAACAACAGGTAGGAATTCCTCAACTTGAATCTGCTTGTTCCAATTCGCCGGTGATGTCGGAAGATTTTGAGATGGGGATGCGCGGTGAGAACTGGTGGAATCTGCCGAGAGATTATGTGCTTCTTTCATCATCCCCGTGTTCGAAGAGAGAGCCAAATGGTATCGAGGGCAGAAGTTTCAGCGATTGTTCTGCGGATATGATGGAAATTATCAAGATTGGAAGGTGTAGTAAGGAATTGAATGGCGATGAAAGATCCATAGCTTTCCAAGATGATTTCATGCAAACAGCTCATCAAACAGATTGTATGATGGACTCCACAAGCTTGCATAAGATGGGGTTTGATCTTTTTTCTGCATCATCTGATTGGAACCTTGCTGTACTGTGAGTACGAACTTCCTTATATTGTTGCCTTTATCACTTATACGGTTAGCTTTCTTTCAAGGAGGAACCGAACTGTACGACCTATAGAGCTCTCGAATAAGATTGGATCACTACTAGGTTGCTC
>JANUWG010000724.1:0-10684 GCA_025175695.1 Eugenia klotzschiana
GTGACAGGGTAGGTTATAGGTTTCAAGATATGTAGGGTAAGTTCTAGGTTCCGAAAATTTTGGAACCTGTACTAGCGGGTAGGTTTCAGGTGGAACTTATCCGGAATCTGGAACTGCTCACCCCTACTCATAACCTACTATGTTACGTAAAGTCACGAGTAGTTCATCATCCGACGGTACTAAATCGGCACGGCGTGCGAGGTATTTTGACTTTATGAATTCCTTTATAATTCGGTCGATGCAAACATGGTCTTGTCGACGACAATGAATGCTTCGAATCGCAACTATTAAGCATGCTTCACGAGAAGTGTCTCGATATGGCATGATTGCGTGCAATGCGAGAGAAACCGTATTCGAATTTTTCCGGTCGATCGCTCGAACAAGCGTTATCCCGAGGCCCCCACCAAAATTAAAAGAGGTGGCACCAAAAGTTCCACCCGCTCCCCAAACTACCTACCCAAACTGACCTAACCGCGGCAGCCGTAACCTAGGATCGCAAGGGCAAGAGAGTAAATTCGACGCCGCGCCCCAACGCCATTATATAACTAACTTATCTCCAACCTCTGCCAGCGTGGATTTTGTTCAGACAGAGAAGATATCTTGTTAATCCACGCAACCGGGAAAAAAAAAATTGCAAATAGCAGCGACCCACCCTCGACGCGGTCGCGACTTCACGCCGTTAAATAGTTAACGGCGACTCTCTCTCTCTCGTGTTTATAGGGGTCGGGTCCGGTCGTATTTCCCAAAACACCGTCTTACAGTTTCAACGTTGGTTCAAATCACGGGAGAAGGAAAAGGAAAAAATCTCTCGCACGCACACTCTCTCTCTGGCGAGAGTTGGGAACCTCGCCGGAGAATCCATTGGTTCCGATCAGGCGCAATTGAGCTCGGAGAAGACTGAAGCGGGAGGAGGGAGGGGAGAGGGGAGAGGCGACGGTTCGGTCGCGGGGAATTTGATGGATTGCCTTCTTCCGTTGGAGATCATGTGCTCGAAGGAAACAAAATGCTGAGGTTAACGTGCAATGCCGGCAAAAGAGGGGTGATTTCGGGGAGGGGGTAAGCTTTGGAGGATCTTGCACGGCAAAGATGCCGAGGTGATCCGATGTTCGCTTCAGCTCTCGTCTTGCCTTATGCCGTAATTTATTCCTTTTCCTCATTCTCTTTCTCTCTCTCTCTCTCTCTCTTCTTCTCTTGCTGCGTTTAAATTGTCCTCGCTCGTCGCCTGGCTCTTGCAATTGGGTTCCGGTTTCGACTGAAGGTGCGTGCTCGGTGTCGATTTTTGGTGTTCAACTGTTGCTGTTTTGAATGCTTGATTGGTGATGTATGTGTGCTTTGGTTCTTCGATCAGTACCTTTTTGGGCTCGAGAGCGTGGATTTGGTTCCGATTTGGCAGCACCTGTGAGAGACTGTACTATCGGCAGCTGAATTTTAGGTTTTTTTGGAGCTTCGGGGTTTAGTTGTCGATTCTCATAGTGAGCTGATTAGGCTTTTGTGGAATGTTCTGATGCCTCGTCTCTCCTTGTTCTCTGATCTTGCTGATCTGCTTCTGAATTGCTTGCTGAGGCTGCAAATTAGTGGGAAATGATCGGTCTTTCTTTACTTTAGTGAGAATAATTTGGATATCGCAACTGCCAGATGATTGATCTTAGGTTCGTTTGTCTGTAGACTGCTCTTTCCAGCTAGATTATCAGGTCATTAA
The DNA here is from genome assembly GCA_025175695.1 of Eugenia klotzschiana. NCBI lineage: Eukaryota > Viridiplantae > Streptophyta > Magnoliopsida > Myrtales > Myrtaceae > Eugenia > Eugenia klotzschiana. The sequence continues at coordinate 1,700 of JANUWG010000724.1, forward strand.
ATTCTGTGCTTTCTGGCTCTATTGACGACAGTGGTTTATTGCGTGTTATTTTACCTTTGCAGTTAGAAGAAAGAAGAGTTTGTTTGACTACACACATTTTCAATTAACTCATGCTATATGTGTTCTATAGATTTTGGTGGATGCTCAGCGTTTGAATCCTCTCCAAGGTTATCGAGCGAGTGTGAGGGGATATGATCTGAGGATGGCCTCCCTTTAAAGTTCTGGAGGCACTGTAGATTCTAGCTTTCACCATGCCGTCTCAAATTATGGACTCAACGTGGGGATTGTCAATATGTTCGGACTTCGCTAAGGATTCGAATTTTCCCAAGAAGGTGTCAACAGCTGCTTTTATCATAACCTTTTTCCTTTACTTGAGTTGCTGCTTTGCTATAGCTGCATTCGGTCAAAACACACATTTTCAATGAACGTGATTGTGTAAAATTGGTCTCTGTGTTTTATTTCTAGTCCTGAGGCCCATCAATATACATGCAGAGTCAAGCTAACTGTTGCAAGTCCATTCTATGCCTGATCAATATGGTTGGTCACTTGAGTCTGATTCTTTCTTTGCATTGTCGTCTTCACAATTAAAGACATGGTGCCAGTTATGGATCAGTTTGCCTAAACACCAGTGGGCCATAGATCTTATTAGCTTGTGTACCCTGGTGGAGAAGCCACCTCAGGTCCGCCATTCAATTCAAAACTATCAATTTTGTGCCTCCTTAGTTTCGCCCCTTTAGAGTTGTATCTGAAGGAAATCTTGGCAATGTTATCATGTCCATTGAAAAATTTGGCAAGGAGGGTAAATCAACTTTCTGGCAATTACATTAATCCAATGGTATAGGAATTTATGAAGCAGGTGCAAAAGATTTACTAACCTACAAGCTGATGGTCGTTTCTATGCTTTATGATACATGCGCAACAACTCTTGAGACAGCAGTGATGTCCTTTTTTTTTTTTTTTTGGCTATCATTTTAGTAGCGAGCAGGACTTTGAAATGAACATGCCTTCATTCTTCTTGCCAGTTTGATTGGTTCGATAGAGGGAGATGGAGAGGCAAAGTGTGACTTTTAGATATTTTTCTTTGGAAGTTTAATCTTTGCCAATTGCTTTTGTTCTTACGAAAAATTAACTTGCCTTAGAATGATTCAGCGTGTCAGTTCTATCAATCTAGATAGAGAGAAAAAGTGCTGACTTTGGATATTATGCTTTGAAAGCTTGAACTTTCTAAGTAGCTGTTGTTTCTTTCGAACAAATTGAACTCTTTGAACCCTTTTGGTACCTTTCTTGTTATGCTGCAAATAATGCATTTGAACATCCTACATCAGAGAGATTGCTTTGTATCTTATTAACCTGACCGTGCCTATCAAAGCTATTAATTGGCTAATGTAGAATAAGTGGTGTTTTGGGTTAAACTTTGAATTATTAGTGATGCCTTCTTCTCATTAACCACCAAGTCTTTTCTAGGTTAGCAACTTAATATCATCTTAACATCTTAGAATACTCGGCGGGTTCATTCTGCCATATTTTGGCCATACAGCAGGTCTTTTCTGAGTGATGTATATCCAGTATTTTTTATTGGAGGTGCTGGTCTCTTTGTTAAGGACTCTTGGAGCATCACTGGCTATGGTGAAGTGTATGAGCTAGGTTATTTGAGTGATGGTTAACTATCCATCCACAATGTCGCAGTTTCTATCCCAAAAGGGTTTTCTTCTAAGACAAGCTTATGACATTTTTGGTGTTCCTCCCACATGGCACAAAAAAGATAAATGAGAAAGAAAGTCTGATGTGGTACAGATCTTTCTTTTGCTTTCAGCATGTAATCCATTGAGTGATTTTAACCGTTCAACCAATGGAAAAGTGATTGCACAAGATCTGCTGTAGCTCTCACAACGAGAGCCTGCATTATTCAATGAAAATCTAAGAAGTCAGAAGTAAAGCTCCCAAAGGACTATTTGGTATCTAATGGATGTAATATGACACGGGGAGTGCATCGAATAAGGTTATGGGAAGAGAACCAGACGGCCCAGACACATACATACACACGTAGATTTTCAGAAACGCCATAGTAAGCATTGAAGGGTTTTAGGGAAACAAATCCATGGGACATTGTATGGCAATAGTTCCGGAGAACTCGCCTATTCGAGGAAAGTTTTTACGCTCTGGAAGTAATTATCCTTAGATAACTGAGATGTGCTAGTTATGGCACCATATTTATGTGGACAGTCATGATACTAGGACCCTACGCTGGCCTTGCAATAATTATTGGTACAATGGCATCTTTCCGGGAGTTTTTTTAATTCATATTAAACTACTCTCAGTTGCTACTTCTGAGAAGTATTCTCTTTCTCTTTATTTTCGTGATACTTCCTGAAAAAAAGGAAAGAATTTATTGCTCTGTTGCCTTATGGAAAAAGACCATGTTTAGTAAGTCCATGATTATTTTAGTCAATCCTGAAGTTTGTCGTGTCATTAAGTTTTCATGAATGGCATCATGATATTATCATCTCTAAGTCTTACTAAGATAAGCTTTGATGGTCTCAGGAACAGACATGAGGGGGCCATTTACTTTATCACTCTCAGAAGAAGTTATACCAAGGAAATCTCAGACAACCAAGTCTCTGGGCCATTTTGAATCTTTCATAGTGCATGATCGGAAAATTAATTTCAGGCTGGACAAGCATGCGGTAGGGGCAGGAGCAGTCAGTTAATTTCCAGCGTTGGCAAGACCAATGGACAACAGTCCAGGATCACAATCTAATTTGAATGCACCACCAGCATCATATGCGGCACCTGACCGTTATTGCATTAATGCCGTGGGAGCTAACCATGAGAACAGTCTTTTCTCCAGCTCATTCTCTGAGCTATTTAGCCGGAAAAGTAAACCTCTTCTCTCCCTCTACTTGGGTTACTCTTTGGATGGTTTGTTTACTTATACATCTATGCATCACTTGGCCACGAGTTGAACTGTTTAAATGTCAGAACACACACTTTATTTAACTGATTTTATATTCTTCTCGTGGACAAATGTTGCTGGCTATTTAAATGATTTGGTATATATCGACTCGATTTTGTGATGCTGGATTCTGATTTTCAAATTACCAGTGATGTTGTTATCCCACAATGCACCATATGGCCATTCTATTGGTACTATTGCCTCCCACTATGAGGAAGAGGAACCATTTGTTTCTTCTGATGAAGTTGAAGCCCAGACAATAGGAAATCTGCTTCCTGATGACGACGAGTTGCTTTCTGGAGTAACTGATGGGCTGGATTTTGTTCCACGGCCTTCTAGTGAGGATGTTGAGGAGTTGGATTTCTTTAGTAATGTTGGGGGAATGGATTTAGAAGACGAGGCTACCTCTGTTGGAAAAAAATACTTGGAATATCCAGGTGGAATTTCTCATGTCCAATCAGGAAGTAATGGCTTGGTAGCTGGTGAGCAACCTTATGGTGAATATCCTTCTAGAACCTTGTTCGTGAGAAATATATGTAGCAATGTCGAAGATTCTGAGCTCCAATCTATTTTCAAGGTTTGTTTTTCTGTATTTTCTGCATCATTGCGTATACTTTAGTATCTTCTGTTTGAGAAATCTGATGTGATTGTCCTGCTGGATGAATGAACAGTCATATGGAGATATCTGCACCCTTTATACAGCATGCAAGCACCGTGGTTTTGTAATTATATCATATTATGATATTAGAGCAGCCCATAAAGCAATGCAGGGACTCCAAGGCAAACCACTAAGGCGTAGGAAACTTGACATACATTATTCAGTTCCGAAGGTTAGCAATGGTGTTTGCATGTTTCATCTGGTTTGATTGATTCTATGTTCCATTTAGATGGTCAGCCTTATTCGTGGATTCTGATCATTTTTAGCTGTTGTTTCGATTCCTTAGGTCATTAATTTTCTATTAGCATCCACATGGGTCTTATAGCATGACTCTTGATTATATCTCAGGAAAACCCTTCAGAGGAAGATGTCAATCAGGGCACAGTTGTGGTATCGCATCTTGATTCTTCTGTTTCAAATGAAAAACTTTACCATATTTTTGGCAGCTATGGAGAAATTAAAGAGGTTATTCTTTTGTTTTTTTTCGAGAAAGAAAAACTGCTTTGCTCAATGCTTGTCTTGGATCAATTAATCCTTTAATGCTTTACTTGATGCCAGATCCGTGAAGCCCAGCATGGAGGGCATAACAAATATATTGAATTTTATGATATTAGAGCGGCAGAGGCAGCTCATCATGCCTTGAACAAGAGTGAGATTTCTGGGAAGAGGATTACGGTTGAGACAAGTGGTCCTGGAGAAATGAAAGGGTAAGTTAGCCAAACAACCACCTCTGTTTGTGTTTAAAAATTTCACATATTCAATCTGCTTTTATTGTTCATGTTTTCTAAATAGAAAGTCAAATTTGGTAAGGATAATAGTTCATCGCTTTTCTTTTCAGTTTCTTTGTTTAGCTGAACATTGAATTTTAATAAAATACTCCGGTTAATTATCTCCAGAAATAAAGTATTTGCTAAGCACATGCCAGTCCTTGACTGCTTTTTTCTTGCCTCTTAAATATATACTACTGTGTTTGTTCTCTGAATTCGACTGAATTACTAGTCTGAAGTTTACTCTGTATGGTTGTGGTTGACTTCTGGTCCTTGACTCCTTATTAAATTTCCTCCAACTGGCTACAGCTTGGTGCAACCCCCTCTGAAGGCGGAGCACAATGAATATGACCTCTTTCTTCAGCAGAATACTCCTCAAAATCACTCAACTGCTACACTTTCTGGTAGCTTTTGCTTCAGAGATATTCTGTTTAAAGCCTATTTTCTTATCTGCAAACATTTGTCTAAACAAGTGTGACTTACAGGACCTATTCCAGTGAGGGCACTAATGTCCAATGGCATGGGTGATGGGACTGTTTTTGGTCTGCACCCAGTAATGCGGGGCCCTCTTCTTGAAAACACTTTTCACCATGGTATTTCTTCTAGTGTTCCAAGCAGCTTGCCCTCTCTGGTGGGAGGTGGATCAGTTGGCAAACAATCTATTCAATCACAAGGACAGTTGAATCTCGATATGCGGGCATCTCCAAATATTCATCCCCATTCACTTCCAGACGGTCAAGATGGTTATAGTGTAGCTCATTTAGTGCGTCCTAATATTGTCGGTACAAGCATCAATTCCAGAACACCAGAAGCAATTGATAGCTGGCAGTCATGCAGGGTTGGATCCAACGGACAATCTTTGGACAGCAATCAAGGCGGTAAGTAAGGCGCAAAGAGCATGATTATGTCAAATTGAGCTGATTTTTGCATTTAATACACTCTCCCTTGTAGATGAAATATTTGAAGTTCAAGGTTACACCAGTGTGTGTACCTACACAGAACCAAAACATGCCAAACAACTTAATAAGGGTTGCACATGCACAGAAGAACGCACTCACTTTTGGAAGACTCGCTTGTCATTCATTTTAAATGAATGTGCTGACTATCAGATAGTATCTCAGGTCTGCATCACAGATATTTAGTAACAATGCCTTTGATTCTCTGAGGTGCTTTGTAAGTTATGCGCACACTAAGTAAAAGCTGGCTGGTGATGACCTGTGGTATTATATTTTAAAGCTAACATTTTTAGCATGTGGAGGAAACAGTTACTGCCACCAGTTCACTATTAGCTTCATCATAGCATTATCTGTAGATCAAGTATGTTTGCCATTTCTCTGCAAAAAGAAACAACCGTCGCAGTATTTATCTAGTTTTAAGTGTGTTAATGTTTCTCTTGTTACACAAAGTCATTTTAGAGCTCTTACCTGACAAAAAAAAAAAAAGTCATTTTAGAGCTCTTTTCTCAGTTTTTGGGTCTGCTGGTAATGGAAGCAGCCCTATCCCCGGGCATCATTACACCTGGGGTAACTCCTATCACCCTCGACCTCCAGGCATGGTGTGGCCAAACTTGCCATCGTTTGCTAATGGAATGTGTGCTGCTCATCCTGTGCCAAGGCTGCATGGTTTTCCTAGGGGACCGTCTCAGTTGCTAAATGCAGGCATACCTCGAAATATTCACCATGTTGGATCAGCGCCAGCTGTCAATTTAACCATTTGGGAGAGGAAACAAGCCTATGCTGGGGAATCTCCTGAGGCTTCTAGTTTTCATCCGGGATCTTTGGGGACTGCGAGAATTTCTGATAACTCAATGGAGTTTGTTCCCAATAATGTCTTTCCACCCAGTGGCAACTGCATGGACCTGGCAATTCCCCCTAAAATCATTGGCTTCCAATCCCCTCAACAGAGGTGCATGATATTTCCAGGCAGAAATCAAATGATGCCAGTACTAAATTCATTTGATTTTCCAAATGAACGGGTTAGAAGCCGTAGAAATGAAGCTGCGTCTAATCAAGCTGACAACAAAAAGCAGTTTGAACTTGACATTGACCGCATAATTCGAGGGGAAGACAGCCGGACGACCCTTATGATCAAGAATATCCCTAACAAGTATGTCTCTCCTAATTTCAGCATCAAGGACCTACGGTTAAAATTGCCTGTTTTCATTCTTGCACAGTATCAGTTCATGTTTCAGTATGCGTAGCATCTTAAATTAGAGGTGATCGTGTTCCTGGTGGTCTGACCAGCCCGCCCAAATTCGAGTGGCCTTGGACAATGCATTTTCTCTCAACGGGCATGGTCCGGGCCAGATTTATTTTTGGGATTATGAGGAAGGAGTAAATAGTTCTCTTCGTCCTATGCGTCCCTTCTAGGCCTGATGAGTTTTTAGGCATATTTCCTGTCATTGGCAAGCTTGGTAGAGGTTTTTAGGCCTGACTCCTTACCTAGCCTAGCACATCTAAACCCGACATCTCTTTTCTACACCAGCTTGGCCCAAACCCGTCCAGGCCTGTGGATTGATGAGGTCTATCTCGAAGCTAGGTGCAAAAATATAACCCTGGTAGTTAGAATAGATACTCTGCCAATGTGTGTTCGTGTGTTTCAGACCTCGTTCTCGTGAAAGTGCTTGCTAATTGCTCCACCTAAATCGTGTGACTTGCATATATTGACAGCTTCCTGTACTTGTTTCAGAAGGATAAATCATAAACTTTCACAAATATTGGGAAGTGGAAAATGTGAATTAATAGCTTTAGTAAATTACTTTCCCATTAGCCTGCTGGTGTTTTGGCTGTCCATGCTAATCTCTCTTTGGCACGAATATCTCGTAGTCCGATTTTAGTCCTTAGAATACCTTGCACGCTAAAGGGGTGATATGCTGTAATCTATTGAAGGCGCATCTAATGCTGTGAGCATTGTGGTTTATTCTTGAGCGTCACTTCCCTTGTGCTGGCATGATGATACCTAAAAACAGTTATTATTTGCCTATGATCTCCCGTTAGCATTTGGAGCAGCTTGCTTTAACTTGTTTCTACCCTAATAGGTTAAGCTGATCTGGGAGTACACTTCCTGTCTTATTAGTTGAGGTGACTTAGGAGTAATCATTCTTGTGCAATATGTTTTCTTGCTGAGCATAAGGAAAAAGTGTAGTTTGACATCATTTACATTTTGATGCAATGAAAAATATATTTAGTTGCTTGTAGGGCCATCTTTTCTCTCTGCAGTACTTGAATGCTTCTATTGTTGCTATGGAAGGTATACCTCAAAGATGCTTTTGGCTGCAATTGACGAGCGCCTCCGAGGAACTTATGATTTCCTTTATCTACCAATCGACTTCAAGGCAAGTACTTTGGTCATGAACATGTCTTTTAACATGCACAGGCCTTGGTTTGAGGAATAATTTGACATAGTGCTCATTTTACTTTATTAGTCGTTGATGATACAATTGTTTGGTCTAAACATCTTTTGCAGAACAAGTGCAATGTAGGATATGCTTTCATCAATATGACTGAGCCAGGTCAAATCGTCACCTTTTACAAGGTTTGTTGTTGTGAGCTTAATAATTTTCAGAACAATGGATGACAATGTACCTTAAAAGTGTATCTATATCTGCCAGGCGTTTAATGGGAAAAAATGGGAAAAGTTCAACAGCGAGAAGGTTGCTTCTCTTGCATATGCTCGTATACAAGGCAAAGCTGCTCTCATTGCACATTTCCAAAATTCAAGCTTGATGAATGAGGATAAACGCTGCCGGCCTATTCTCTTCAACACTGAAGGGCCTAATGCTGGCGATCAGGTACTAACAGGGTAATCTGACACATGAATAATTACTCTGCCGGTTGACAAAATTTAACCCAAACTCAATATTTCAGCCTTTGATCCCACCCCAGAATTACTAAAACTGGAGAGGATTCTGCAAGCAGCGGTGATAATGAGATTCATAATAATGTACAACAATCGAAAGCTAAAAAGGAAATGAGTAACTGACGCAAGAACATAAACACGAGGGAAAAAAAGCAAGGAAACAGTTTCATTCACTATGGGAATACTCAAATTTGCAGGTTCCCTTTCCGGTGGGTTCTAATGTCCGTACTAGACCTGGAAGAGCTCGAAGCAGCACTCTCGACGAGAACCATCAGGGAAGTCCACCAACATTGGCGAATGGAGTAGACTTTGGTATCGGGGACTCATCTATAAGTTCCGGAAAAGATTCAGATTAAGAAAAGCCACTTATCTTTTCAAGGTGCTAACCTCTTAACTAAGTTAAGGTCACTTCCACCCCGCAACCTTTTACATGTGTTGGGGTCAGATGCTGGAGAAGAAGAAGAATTGAAATGTCTAAAAATATATCGGTTCATTTTAGAAGCCTTGAAATTTTAGAGAAGAAAGCCAGACAACATGAGGTGGTTTTGACTTTTGTTCGGCGTAATTAGTTAACTACAATGCTGGGGGAGAGAGAGGGAGAAACAGCAGGTTGTGAAGCTTCCTAGTTTTGGTGATGGTCGATTTTCTTATGTACAGGAGTTGCCTGATCAATGGCGAAAATTTTGAGGCGGTTTAAGGAGGCTGCTGTGTCCTAATTACGTCCCCCCCCTCCCTCCCTCCCTCCGTGG